>MU105877.1:0-144740 GCA_012274485.2 Sinapis alba | reverse complement strand
TAAAAAAATTTTTGGTAAATTATATACATCTCTGTATATCGGGAGATAACATCTATCTGTTGAGATTTTAAAAAGAGGAGGAAGAGAGAGAGAGAGAGAGAGAGAGAGAGAGAGAGAGAGAGAGAGAGAGAGAGAGAGAGAGAGAGAAGGGAACCAGAGGTGCAATGACTTGTACCTACAATATTTCATAAGAAATCCGATCCAGTGTATACCCAGCCCCAAAGAAAGCAAATAATGTCAGAATTAGTGTTGGAAATCAGCTTCAGTGCAAGTGTGATATAGTGGCAGGATGATCCACTTTAGTATCTCTAGTAATTTCTGCAAACAACCTTCTAAAAATGGTGCTAAAGTGTGGTTATTCAATAATAAATCTTGATCATGGTCCCTTTCTTGACTCAATAAAACTTTGTGAAAACTTATATATGTATATATAGCAAATAAAACTCGAAAAAAATCAAATAGCGTTAGCGAACCTCCCCCAAACTTAAATTACATTGTCCCCAGTATATAATCCGTCCCGGATTGGTTAGGAAAAAGTAAATCATAAGTAAATAGCTTAGGTAGAAAACTCAATACCTCTCTTTGTAAAAGAGAATCAATCGATGTTGATTCTTAAAAATAGATCGATGGTACACCAGTAAGTTTCTACTCCCTTTTTTTAGAATATGTAATAAAACTCAAAATAGACCACAATATCAGTAAACCTCTCCCAGACTTGAAAAACACTATCACCAGTGTTATACAGTCTGAGGTTGGTAAAAAAAATAAATCAAAAGAACCAAATTTAACAAGGAAAACAATATACATGCTTGCTGATGGTGACCGTCGATCGACACAGTTAAGTCGACATAGTTAAGTCGACACAGTTAATTGGCGATCCATCGATACTAGGGTTACTCCGTTGATTGACAATGATCAAGTGTCTGTCGATGCTCTGTGCAGACTATCTTCCTCGATTTTTTTTTAAAAATATCTGCAATAATAAAATCTGAAATTAGACTAATGTAATCAAAAACTAATTAAAAACTTACTAAATAGTAGGTTGCCTCCCACTTAGCGCTTGGTTATAGACTTATAGTCTTAAGGTCGACGTTGTGAACTTTCTGACTAGTATGGAGGTAAATCAACACTTGGAAAACAAGTGTCTACATCTTCTCTACTCTTCTGAAACCATGTGCCAATGAAACTCCTCATTGCCTCATCTCTTCTGGTTTTCTCATTCCTTATAACCTTTCTAGCAACCTCCATTGAATGCATTCTCCTTTGTAGGTTCTCAATACTGCGATGTAGCATTCTAAATCTGGCAGTTGTAGTCTCTGATATATCTTCCAACTATTGAGAAATATCTTCCTTCATTAGTCCTTGAGAAAAAACAATCTCATAAAACCTATCTTCCAATTGTGTTTCTGCTGCGGTCTTTTGTCCGTTGGCTTCAATGTCGATCGATGGTCGTAGGGTACCGTCGATCGATTCTAGTTTGTCTTTCCCAATCGCATGTTGTCTATGTATAGTATCCAAATCTTGCTTCATCTCATCCATGCGTGTAGTCAAACCGGTGAGGCAATTGTCTATAGGATAGTAGACATCATCAAGCTTCTTGTAGAAATCATCTAGTGACATCTCTTGAGCTTTGTAGATCTCATGCACAATATCATCAATCTGTGCTCTGATGTATGTCCTTTGATTCTCCATAGACATACTGATCTTTGATGCATGTTCTGGTAAACATATGTAGCTCTGCTCAAACATAGTAGCTCTCTCTAGAACTGCTATGATGTCTTTAGCTTGCACATTCACTACTCTCCTGTCTATAGCTCGTGCATTACCATTCTCATCTCTGTAGATGCCATACTTATCTTTCTTTTCCCAACGGAAAATTCTTCTACCCTTGGCATCATAGTCTCTCGCACCTTGCTCGAAACAACCGTCGATCCATGCTGGGTTGATCCCGTCGATCGATGATGAACTTTCTGAATTATATAGGCAGTGGAAGTACAAAGTTTGTGTACCTTCGGAGGGGTGCTGTCGATCGATGCATGCTGTCTGTCGTCGATCGATCTAGGATGTTTAGAAGTGTATGAAACATTACTGATCGGCTCGTTCTTCTGGTAATCAATGTCAATCGACACTGTAAGAGATGTGTTGATCGATAGCTATTATTGTTATCCAAATAATTTGCCCGATCCATTAGCCATAATAAGGGAATCTGCTCTATCCTACTTGGATATATGTAGGATTCTCCCATAAAGAGTTTGTGCACGTCCCTCTGGGTCTCGAGAAATTTCAAACTCATCTGGTCTAAGATGACCATATGTCTTCTCCCGTTCTGCCGCTGAATCTAATTCATACTCTGCTTCTTGGTCAGTATCGATCGATGGCGAATGATTGCCGTCGATCGATGTCAATTTCCCGAGTCGATGGGAAACTTGAAAAACATCAGCCTCTTCCATAGCAATACCACGATACTCAATTATCTCTTCTTCTTTGTAATCTTCGTCGTACTCGAGGTAGGGTGGGGTGTAACTGCCATATGCGTGGCAAGTGTTAATCGGTTATGAAGTAGGTGTGTCAATCGATAATGAAGGGTGGGTGTCGACTGGTTTCTGAATGGAAAATGGGTCGATCGATGGTCTGGGTTGGGTGTCGATCGAAGGTCCATCCTCCGACTCTTCATTGAAGTCATAATCACAGAAGCATGTGGCTACAAGTTCTGCATCATTACACAATTCAATCAGAGTAGCCTTGCTCTATTCTTGACAGGTTCATAGATAATATTTTGATCAATTACGGATAAATACAACCATTTTAGCTTCATATCGCAAATGGCTCCCATGGTAGCCATAAATGCTCTCCCAAGTAGTAGTGAAGAGTTCTAATCTATCATGATGTCAATCACATGGAAGTCTACTGAGACTAGGACATCCTGAATCTTCAGTAGGACATCTCTACAAATACCCCCTAAATCCACTCTGGAGCAATCCACAATAACAAACGAGTCACTGGAAGGCTCCACTCTAAGGTTCAATTTTTCTGTCATAGCTTTGGGTATGATGCTCACTGATGATCAAGTGTCGGAGAGGGTATTGGGAAACTCGTGACCTTTGATCAAACATGGCACCACAAAATTCCCAGGGTCAATTTCTTCTTCAGAATGATCCTCAGTTTTTTTCCTGGGATGCCCTTCGATAGCCTTATCAACCATCATAGGCTCTTATGCATCCATCTTCTGCTCTGGAGTTTTCATATTCGTGACCTTTGGTAGATGAACTCGTTTCGTTGCTGGGAACCATCGATCGATTCTACGATCGCTTCGTTGATCGATGGTCGAGGATTTTCCCGATTCCGCTAACTCCACAGGTACCGTCGATCGATTCTCATTGACTTGCGTCGATCGATGTTTGTGCGACCTGTCTAACAAACTCGAATTTTCTACACGGAAAACTCCCTCTTGTAGCCTTTCTCTCTTGACTTCTACCCCAAAATCATCATCAATGCAGACCTGGTGCTTCTGTCCAGCCTCTATTTTCTCCTTGATCAGGTTCTCATGCCTCCTAATGGTTTCACTTGTTTGCATCACCTGATTCTCCAGCTTCTTTACATGGGTGTTGAGATTTTCGAATTTGGTGTTGAGGTTAAGGTACAGCCCATCTATGTTTCCATTAAAATCCACAAGTCATCTTCTGTTGTCCCTCTGAAACTCTGTCATCCATTGCTTCGATCTTGCTTTCTTGAGCTTCTGGAGGAGAATTCTGGTAGTAAGAAGATTCATAAGCTTTGTTGTTGTTGAAGGGCCTTCGCTGTGAACTCTGATTAAAATTACTCCTTTGACCATTTCCATACGAGTTCCTCTGGAAATCTGGATTCCCTTGTCTCTGGAAACCATTTCCATCAATGTAGTTCACATCCTCTTTTTCAATCTCATCATCTTCAGACTCTATTGCTTATACTTCTGCAAAAGTGACTTGCTTCCTGAGAATTTTCTGAACACTATCCAGTTTTGCCTTGACTTCTTCAATCTGCTTCTTGCTCAATGGTGGAGTTTATTTTTTTCTCTCAAAGACTGTGTTATTGGTGCTGCTGATGGATGTCAGATTCTCAATCAAACTTGTAGCTTCTTCAGGATTCCTGGTGCTGAAATTTCATTCACTAGTTGTGTCCAAAGTCATATGGTACTGTAATCCAATACCTCTAAAGAAAGTGCTGAGAAGCTGCATTTTGTTAAATCCATGATTTGTACAATCTCTCTAGTATGATTTGAATCTGATCCATGAGTTTTTGAAAGATTCTGAAGGGCCTTGTGATCCAATACCAACCTACACAGACTCTTGCGACACTTCAAAGACTCCAAGTGACAGTAAAATATCTCCAAAACTTCAATCAATTGCAAAACAAATCTGCTTATTATACAAGATTTTCTAGAAGTCTTCTCTTGTATTGTAGAGATTTAAAAAAAAAGGAAAAGAAAGTAAGCCAATATTTACAATGGAAGAATTCTCTAGAATTATGCTCGATAAAAGACTTCTTAATAAGTCTTCCTTCGTAAATTTGCAATTGCTCGATAAAAGAATTCTCTAGAGGTCTTCTATGTTAATGTTTATTAAACTTTCATTTTCTCCAAATTTAAAATGCATTTTTAAGATTTTGTTGTTATTTCATGTTTATTAATCAATATCGGGCTCCTGAAAACTAAAATCATAACTTAATTTGTGATCATTACGAGATTACAAACATTCATGTTTCTTAATATTTCTAGCTAATGCGAGAAGATTTTTGGAAAAGTATTCTCCATTATTTTTTGTAAAACTTATATTTTCAAGAGTGTTAAGTAACTTCAAGATATATTTTTTAACATTCGAAAGTGTTAAGTAACTTCAAGAATATCAAGTCATGTGGTTTAATGTGTCTTCTTAGATCATAAGATATACTAGTTTTTAACTTTTATGAGATTTAAGTAACTTCAAAATATTATATCTATCTATATCTAGTGTTATGAACTTATTTTTATGTTTGTTATGTTTTGGAACTTATATTATTTTGTTATGAACTTATTATGTTTGTTATGTTCAACTTGTGTAAACTGTTATATTATTATATGAAAGATTATCACTCAGAGTCACTTTTCATCTTTTAATATCATGATAGATCACATTCATAGCTCAATCTTAATTGGTTTAGTTTAGTTTTAAAAACACAGTTGACTAACCTACCTACACAAGTGGCAAGAATTAACTTCAGACACACATCTCTTATAACTCTCAACAGCTAAGATCATTTGTTCCACATCTTGACAAGACATATATCTGTCTAATTTTTTTCAACCATCAGATTTAGTTTTGTATTTTAAACATGAATGTTCAAGATAAATTCAAATGATATTAAGTTAATTACTCTTGATTCATCTTCTTCGTTGTTACTTTTTTTTTACAGAAGAATCCAAAATCTGATATTCTTATCCATAATCTCTTAGATAATTGTTTCTAGATGTGTGTGTTTAAAAAAAAGTGTTTCAAACAAATTTTTTTTCTAGATGTGTAGTAACAAAACAACGACCCCGCAGCAAAGAAGTCTCGTCGTCACCAACTTCCCTACAGCCATGGACGCCGTCTCTCCATCAGACCCTCCTCTTCGCTTCTGAGAACTCTATGGCGTCTAGCTGCCGATTCAGTTGGGTCTGCTATGTTTGTGTACTGGTATGTCACTTCCCTTAGCTCATTCATTACCTCCTCTGTAGATGGTATCCTAGAGTCCTGAGGATAATCGCTGATAGCCAGGTTTCTTTCTAGGGGTGGGCGTGGGCCCTGAGAGGTACCCATCTGGCGAGTGGGAGATTTACTTTTAGCTTATGATAGGTTGTGGGAGAGGGGAATTGTATGATTTTTCTCTCCAGACCCTCTGAGGTGAACGCTGTCACTTGTACGATTGAGGTCGAGCTCTCTCAGCAGAGGACCAATCTTTGCTATCACCCGTAGGAGAAGGTCTCTTATGTATGTGTCATGGAGGTCTAGCGTCATGAGTCCTTGATGGCGCCAACACGGCTGGGGTTATCTTGTTCTGTAATGGTCTTCCTCTATGCTCTGGGATTTGGATTCTCTCTCCAAAGGGATTTCCATGGCAGTCAACCCTAAGTTTGAAAGGGTCTTCTCGCTCTGGATGACCGGTAGCTGAAGGTTCCACTTGAGAAATCTCTCTTCTAGGAGGAAGTTGGATGTGTGTCTCGCTCTGTGTTGTGGGACAGTTCCTAGCCAGGTGTAACAAACTGTTGCATCGAGAGCAGTGGTATCCTAGGTCCTCATATTCCAAGGTAATAGATAGCTCCTCACCAGTGTCAAATTCGATGATGGTATCTCTGATAAGTGGTTTAAGACCATCTACTAAGACCTGGATTCTAGCTGACGGCTTGGTGATTTTGTAATCTTCCAAGGTACCCAGGTCTTGTCCAATGTTATATATCATTTTCTCGTGCCATAAGTGGAGCGGGAATCCTTGTAGCTTGATTTAGAACGGGATCTGAGAAGGGAACATAAGGGAGATGACCGGTTCCCATTGTTGAAGGATAAGCATCCAATTGCTGAAGTTGTAAGGTCTGTTGTTTAGAAAATGAGTGAGGTCTTTTGCCAGTTCAAAACAGAATTGGAATCATGATTTGCCAAGGTCTGAGCCTGAGACGCTCCCTTTCAGCGACCATTTGCATGGGAGGGCCAATAGGAGCGAGCCTATTGGTTGTTCCTTTGGGTTTGTTACCCTTCCTATCAGCGTTAGAGCATTGTCCCTTATCAGCGCAAAAGTGTCTATCACTGGGGCCCTGATACGTCTAAGAGCCTTTTCTTCTGTTTGAGTAGCTAGGCCCTTGCTTTTTTTTCTCTGTTGTGAAGCTACGCGGAGCCATAGATGAGATGTATTGAAGAGGTTTCGATCTGAGGGAGATCTGTTGCAAAAGGAAAAGATCTAAGATAAAACGTTTCTAGAGAGAATAGCTAGGAGGGCGCAAGGAAGCCGAGAGAAGAGCTGATCTTGTTGTGAGAGATCTGAGGGTTAGAGCAACGGTTTCAAAGTCTAAAGGCGCTGTCGGAGGTACAACTAGAGGAGTAACTCGTCGACTCTAGCTTCGCGTAGGTTAGAACAAACATAGGAGGTTTATCATCTGGCTTATCAAGGTCATCGATGCAGGGTGGGTGTATGCAGACGGCATTTTCCGACGCATGGTGGCCAGAGAAGGAGAAAACTCCGGTTAAACTGAGGAGTAACCAGAAGGTAAAGCCCGGGGTTGTTATGATCTTTTGGGTATTTCCCAAGTGGTGTAACGATTTGAGCAGCCAGATAAAAGTGACAACAAAAAAGGTCCAAAAGAGGGAGGTCAACTAAGGAGGGAAGCTATAGGACCGATGGGTACCAACTCTCTTGACTATCGTGTCTGGGAGCGTTTTTTCATCAACTTACTCCTCACTATACAGTAGTATTGAACCTTTATACAATTTTAGCTTATATGTACAGTACAAAAATACATTTTCAATCCGAAGATTTTTTGTTAGAATCAACAATCATCCTGCTACTTTACATTACATACCCAAAAGATCTGAAAATATAATAGTATCATGCCAAAAACATTCATCTTTCATAAAAAACATGTCAAAAATACACCACTTATGTACACGTCCCAAGTTGTACATATACACGTTTGTCCACATGTACGCACTTGTTTATCCACATGTACTTAGGCTCAGCTGCATCACCGCCTCCCCAATCATGATTTCTGAATTTGTGTCCAGCCTTCAGAAGGTCAACCATGTTGGCAACTTTACGATCAAAAATCTCACTGTCAAATTCCCCCTAAACAACCTCCTTGTCTTCCCCATACTCCATCACATGTTGCACAGTCAGCTCCAAACATTGAAACACGGTAAACCAAAGAAAAATCAATACCCACCTCTACTGCAAACCATACAAGCATAGTATGCAAAGTACATATGTACACATACGTTCTTGTTATACACATGTAATGTGTACAACCTTAAACATTTGTACATGTGTACAACTAGTTACCTGAGGATCATGCTCAGCCTCTAGCACCTCCACCAAAACCATCTATGTGTGTTGTGGGAGCTTCTCACTGACATAACTCAGCAGCTATCAACTTGTCGTCCCCACCTAAATGCCTAAGCAAGGCCGGTATAGATTCAAATGTCTACAACTGAAGCGCCAACGGAAATCCCACAATGGTTCAGTATCATATTGTTCATCGCTTCCTCATATGTTGACGCTACCTCTGCACCGCAATAAGAAACTAGTCAAATTCAAGAACAAACACACATATAAACCATAAATCCGACCCAGTTGGGACACCACAAATAAACTCACCTTTTGCTTTCTCCTTCCCGAAGCGCTTCTTCGTCATCGTAATTGTCGATTTCGCCAGGGTACGCCGCCGTCAATTTTGATTTCGTCCTTCGTTGGTTAGTTTATGTGTTGTCTTCTCTCACGTAAATTGTGACTTTTCTTTTTCAGAGATAATTGAACAATTAAAAAAATTTAGTTACCATTTACGGGCCCAAGGTAATTTATCAGCTGGTTTTAATTTTCTCTTAGGTCCACCAACGAATCACTGATTTATTTAAAATTCAAAACAGTTAACTAGCCTTTACCAGCCTAACCAAGATTGAATGTCGTTTTACTTAAATGTCCATCCCTAGTTTATCTTTTCAGGAGATAAATTGGTCTTTAACCACATAAAAGTGTATGTGTAGCACAATGTACTCTCCAGTGTAATTAAAACACATAAACTGCCTATTTGTGTTAATAACTCCTAAATAAATTGAATTTAATATTTTTTCACTTTCACTTTCTCTTTCTTTTTCTTTTTTTCTTTGCTAATTTTTTTTCTAAACGAAAATGTATTCACCACTACACCCACCACCAATACATATAAATATCCACACCCACCACCACCACCACCACCGCCGCCGCCAATACCACCTCACCCATATTGTTAACCGCTGCCTTTGTTGCCTTCATCCCAACCCAAACCACCCCAAGACCCAAATCACAATCGGACCCAAACCCACATCCACCACCAACTACAACACCACTATCACATGTCCGTATCCACCATATCCTGGGCCACCTCCGCCATATCCATCAGCTTCATATGGATTTCTTTTTTCGTTCATGTATGTTGAAGGTCCCTAAATTGGACTCATCAAGATCTCATTTTTAGAGGTTTAACGTCTAAAATCGATTATACCAAATAGATCTATAATTTTGATACCAAAATAAAATGAAACACACACAAAGTTTGGTGATTTAAGACGAAACCATGGTTGACGGCCGTAACACTTTTACAGAAAACCTAAAAAAGTTGTAAAGTAAAAGATGATGTATTTACGCTTTTACCACTTTTATGTTTAGCTATGTTTTAATTTGACCCAAACTATTGAATACACATATGTTTTCTTTAATTGACTCCAAACTTTGAAATGCACATTTAACCCTTATTATATGCAACTAAATGATTAGTGTGTTTTTTCATGTTAGATTCATTTCTAAGTTAGCTTTGGACTAATTTTTGGTTATTGTACACATATACACTATTTTTACTGTACACATATACACTACCATACTTACTATACACATGTACACTACCATACTTATTGTACATATATACCTACCATACTTTGTCATATATCTGTACACAATCTACAAAATTATGAATTTTTGAATAACTTTAATGTCTATTTTATTCATTATACTTTTCTTATAAAACTTCCATCTTCAAAACAAGATTGTACTAAAATGTTTTTGGCTTCATCGCTTTATATATACTATGATACTAATCAAGCTTTCCCAAATTCTTCCCTATGGTGTCCATAAAGTTGGAGACCAAACAAGTAAATATACACATGTGCCATCAAGCAAGACTTTGGTCCACATGATTTGTTGTTGTAAACATTTGTGAAAATATATACACTGGGTAACTAAAAACATGTGTACAAGTTTATATTTCTTAGGCGTATACATGTTCACAAGTCAAAATGAGAATATAAGATAACATATGTACATCTAGTTAGAATGAAAAAATAGTGAAAACAAAGTGTACATAAAAAATCAGTGTACACAAATTATTCCTAAGCATAAATATTCATGTGTACAACTCTTTGTCAATGTACATACTTTGATGTACTTTTCGGGCAATGAAGTCCTTACCTCACAAACAAACAAAACTAAGAAACATTGATCAATAAATAAGCTTGACTGAACAAGTAATTTACACGACAAAACCTTTCAACGTCTTAGTTTTTAAATCATTAGTCTAAACCAAGTTTTATATCATTCATAACTATTATAGCACACAAAACTATCAAGCAGACAACTTTTTCCGTCTGAATTCATGAACTGATCTTGACCAAACAATCATGACTACAAAGAAAAGCAATGTGATCCATCAAGGTTACGTGAATGTGAATCTAGGGACCTTACCATCAGATTCAAGGAAGACTCAGCTCTGATTTGTTACCAGGATTGATCTGAGAAGCTTTCACCATCAGCGACAGCGGAACTGTTGCGACACTTCAAATTTATCTTAAATCTGAATTCTGAAAATCTTCTGTTTATGAATTACAACCAAATGAATCTAATTATATAAATGGCAAGACCTAAATCCACTTGTAAAACCAAAGTACTTCTGGGATTAATAAAAGGAGACCTAAAACTTCATGGAATCACACAGATTCTGGCATTAACATACAAAGGTAAAAAAAAAGTTAATGTGTTTCTTCACATCACTCTTCCTCTCATATACGACCGAGGAGAGAAGCCTCTGCAATTGATTTTCGGAAAATTTCTCAAGAGAAGAGGGGAGGCTTCAGCGGTGAGAGCTCATGTCACGTTGTCATGGCGACAACAGAATTGAGTTGCAGAGCACATATCGAAGCGGAGAAGGAAGAGATGCAGCGTGAGAAGCTTGAATCTGGATGTTTGTGTTCAGGTAACGACATCGCGAAGAGAATCCAGCCTGGTGACCTTCGGGAGACCAGAAGGGAGTAGGCACCGCGGCATGCATAAGCTACGGATGCGGCAGTGACAAAACCATCGATGGAAGAAGAAGCTTTGATTTTTTTGGGTTTTTTTACACACTCTTTATTATTTTGAAACTTTATAACAAAGAGTAATGACCAATTATAAAATTTTTTGGGACCACTTTAGTTACAATAGTTTGTTTCTAGTTGCAAAAACTATCTTAGGAGTAACATGTGAGCTAGAATGTAATAATAAGACAAAAAGTGACACTGAATGAAAATAACTCTTATTATAAACATCCCCTTTAATTTTTACAACCATAATCTCAGCAAAATATTTATAATGAAGATAATAATATTTGATTACAAAAATTTGAATGAATAAATTAAACATTAAACAAAGAATTTTTAATATATTGGACACAAAGTGATAAAATTGAAATTTTCAGTAAAATTTGACAACAAATTATAGTCGCTTAAATTTTAATTTCTCGCTTAATTCACGTGAAGTCTTCTGAGAAGTCTGCTTGAGAAACATGCTTACGATAAGTCTGCCGAGAAATCTGCTATGAAGTATAATATAGAGTCTTCAGATCTAAGACTTTGAATATCTAAAAATATTTAAAATGAATTCAACCAAAGAAAATTTTTAAAAAGTAAAACTTTAAGCTTAAATAAGAAGAAAACAATTACAAAAATAAAGATATCTTACATTTTAGAAAAAGATAAACCAATAAAATACAATTTTAAGCTAAAATAATGAGAAAATCATCACATTAATTTGAATCTATAATTTTATTTATATTTAGCACACAAAAACACAAAAAAAAAATTGCTAAAAAATAAAATATTACTAATTTTGGTAGTTTGCATATCAGACTTCTCTAGAAAACTTAAGTCTTCTGATTAAGTCTGCTAGTGAAGTCAGAAGTCCGATATTATACTCAGGTCTGAAAAACATGTGTATCCAATACGTTAAAATGACTTCAAAACATTGAAAAACTTTAAAAATATAACTTTTATGCTTAAATAATAAATAAAAGAATCGTATTAGGTTGATTTTATAGCTTTTTCGAATCTAACATATAAAAACAATTACAAAAATAAAGATATCTTACTTTTTAGAAAAAAGATAAACGAGTAAACTACAATTTTAATTTCAAATAATGAGAAAATTATCACATTAATTTGAATCTATAATTTTATTTAGATATTTGAATCTATAATTTTATTTAGATTTAGCACACAAAAATACAAAAATAAAATAATTGCTAAAAAAATATTACCAATTTTGGCAGTTTGTATATCAGACTTCTCTAGAAAACTTAAGTCTCCTGATTAAGTCTGCTACTGAAGTTAGAAGTCTGATATTATCCTCAGGTCTGAAAAACATGTGTATCCAAAACGTTAAAATGACTTCAAAACATTGAAAAACTTTAAAAATATAACTTTTATGCTTAAATAATAAATAAAAGAATCGTATTAGGTTGATTTTATAGCATTTTCGAATCTAACATATAAAAACAAAAAAAAATATGCAGAATTTAATGATCTACCTTTAAAGGAGTGGAAATAAAAACCATGAAATGAAAAGCCTGCAAAGATAATATAAAGTAGTGAAAAACACATAAGACAAAAAGATGAGAAATTGATATAAAATTTGGTATCTTCAAGTTCCAAGAGATTAAAGAAAGGTTTAAGAGTTTTATAATGAGAAACATCACATTTTTGTTGCATCTATTTGAAGAAGAGAGAGAATGTAAAATTTTATTTATATAAAAAAAACAAAAATACCAATTAGGTTAAATATTTTTGGTTTGAAATACTTCTTGGAAAGTTTTTTAACATAAAATGCATTACAATACTTCTTGGGAAATCTTATAAACTCTAAATTTCATATTCATCAAAGAAGACTTTCCAAAAAATCTTTTAATGCATCATATGCTAAAAGCCTTCCTACGAAGTTTTCCAAGCTTTAAAATCAAATAACTAACTAAATAACAATAAACACTTCAATAACATAAGATCGACTTATAAATGTTTAATATATACAAAATAAAAACAAATATATATATATATATATATATATATATATCAAATTTGTTTTTTAAGATTATAAAATCTAACCTTAAAAATGCAAAATATACTACAACATAAGTTACCAAACTTTAAACCAATGACAATCATCACTTACGACTTATATCTACGAATACACATCCATATTGAAAATAATTCAGTTTTATTAAATCTAAATTTACATCATTTTTTTTTATAATTATACAATTTTAAATCATTTTCCATCAAAATATTTTCTTAAAATTTTATAAATTATTTTAAAGATTAAATACATGAGAAGACTTCTCGTAGAAGACTCTGAAGGGTTATAATTGTAAAAGTGATTATATTTTTTATTTGATCATAAGGAGATGATTGTAATTTCACTACCCATTTGGATTACTTTTGTGCTTAGTTGAATTTTGGATACACTTTTTCATTTAAAATCAAGTGTTAGGTCATTTTTGGTAAATCAGGTAGTGTTTTTTTTTTTTAAATTATTTTGAAAACAAATTTCCTAAAATTTAAATATTGCACAATGTTGGTTTTTTGTATATTCTTACTGTATTAAATTATGTGAATATTTTCAATATTATGTAGGCTCAATATTTAATATAATGTGTGATTTAAATTCTTATACATTTGATTCTTAAAAAAATATGTATTTTTTAAGAAATTATTTATTATTTTATGTTATTTTTTCAAAAAATATGTATCCACTTGATTTTTTAAAATATTTTTTTTTGTATTTTTACCTTATTTTCTATGGTTTCTATTTTATTTTAAAAGAAATGTATTTTTATTTATAATTTTAAATAGAGTAAAATAAAATACTGATTAGGCATATATATGTTACTTTTAAAAATAAAATATTTTACAAAATGATTCCTTTTAAATGATTCTTGATTTTTTATTTCTTCATTTTGTATGAAATTTTAAAATCATATGTGATTTAAATTCTTATACATTTTGTTTATTAAATTTCTTGTGTTTTCAAACAGTTAATTTCACGTTAAATTTTCAAAACTTTGTACCGATATTAATTGATTCTTTTTAATGATTTTTATTTTGTACGTTTTCCTTATTTTTTATAGATTTCTATTCAGATTTGAAAGAATTTTTTTTTATTTGTTTTTTTACATTTTAAATATCGTAAACTAAAATAATTATTTGGTATATTTTATGTTACTTTCCAAAATAAAATATTTATCAAGTTAATTCTTTTTAAATATTTTTGTTAGTTTAATTTAGTTTGTATGAACCTTTGAAATCCTATGTGAATTTAATTCTTATAGCTTTGATTTTTAAATGCTTCGTATTATCCTTAAAATTACATATATATTTTTTAATTTTATGTTAAATTTTGAAAACCTTGTTTCTATATCAGGTTTATTTGTTATATAAATTTAACATTTTAACAAGAAAATATCAGGTTGATTCCTGTTAATTAATTTTTAATGTAATTTTACCTTATTTTTTTTTGTTTTTTTACATTTTAAATATAGCAAACTAAAATAGAGTTATGGCATATTAATGATCAATAGATTTAAATCATATGTGGATACTTTCAATTGTCAAAGCATCAACTTTTATAGACAATAAATTAACTATACACTCTATTATAATTAACTATACACCCTATTATTTAGCCTAACAACCTATTAGTCAGTCAAACATTATAACGTATTTACTAGGATGAGACTTGCGCCTTGCGCAGGGCGAAATATTGGAAAAATATGTACTACTAAATATATGAAAAACACAACTTATGTTGTATCAGTATGTTTAAAAATAATCACACTCGTATTTTTATAATGGTTCAACCCAATCATATGTGGCTTCGGAAGGTCTCAGATGGCTGAGGAACTTGTTGTTGCAGGAGGTGTTCTTCTTATAGCTGTCAAGCTTTGGTTGCAAGCATTTTCTCTTGTCTGGTGTAAGGAGATGCTTTGTAGTACCACCTATTGGTGGGCTCTTTTTTCTCTTTTTGTTTTCTATTGTTTTTAGTTTCGTCAAAGAGACAGATTCTTAAAATTTTCAGACATTTTCTCCTAGGACATAGTCCTCATGGAGGATTGTATCTAGTGTTTAAAAACATGTAACCAAGAGATTTTAGAATTTGGCCAATGAATCTTAAAATTATTTTTAATTTGTTTAAATGTAATCAAGAGAAATTAGTTATAGTATTTCATAAATCTTGGTCAAAAAATATTTATTTTGATTAAATGATAGACCAGACAAAACCCCAATTATGAAAACTATTGGACCATGTTTTAACTTCATTTCCAAATGGGTCCAATTATGATCTCCATTTTATGTTGTTGGTGTCGAAGTATATAAGCAATATTTTGTTGGTTATATCAAAATAAATAAATATTTCTATATACAGAGCACAGCAAAATTGTATATCACGATATTATATAAATTACAAAACACTATACTTTCATAAATAACTAATATTATTCGAATTGACTCTTTATTAGAACCGGCCAAAGGCGATTGCAATGTCCTTAGCTACCATTATTTTTTTGGCAATTATATTACTTGGTGCCAAAGTTTTTTTAGTATTAAATTTAAACTACCATTATTGGCTCATGGTGAAGTGGCGATCAAGCATATACAGTGAAAACTCTATAAATTAATAATGTTGGGACTACACCAAAACTATAACTTTTTATTAATTTATAAAAATTATTAATTTATCGATATATTAATTGAACCAAAAACTCAATTTGGGATTATAAAACTATATTATTTTATAGAGATTTTTAGTGTATATTAATTTATAGAGTATTAATTTAAAGAGGTTATACTGTATATTCGATAAATATAATAGTTTTTGTATCAAGTTTTTGGTATTTATTTATTTCCTCTATGACTGAATGCATAATATATACTTACCTAAGTTTCCCTAAGTATATAAATGTGTTACACGATTCATAAATTTAATATGATGATATTATTTATTGATTATGGTTCGGTAGAGTTGAAAATTAAATTAATCTTAACCAATATCGAAATAGTATAACCAAATATTTATCATATTTTCCACTGATATTGGTCTGAAAAATATTTCATCGCTCTATATACTCGTACAGTATACAACCACTGTTTGAATATAAAAGAAGTTTAAGTTTATTGTTTACTACTCCAGAATATAGGAATTTAGGTTGATTGTATAGTGTAGAATGAAACTATACAAAAACCCACATTAGTGTAATGCTAATTCGTTCTATGATTTGTAGAGAACTCTTTCGAATTACTAAAACTTTGAACATTATACTAAAACATCCTTTGCATTTTACTAAAACTTGTTTTGAATATGATACTAAAATTTGCTTTGTGTTATACTAAAACTATGATAGGGGATGTATGTACTGTGTAAGTTGAGACTTTGAACATTATACTATAACTTGCTTTGCATTATACTGAAAGGAACAAACTTTTTCCAAAAAGAACCTTCGAGAGGAACAAACTCATAATACACCTTCTTATCATTTCTTACAAAGACAATGCACGTTATATAAACTCTCCGGATAAAACAATTACAAATCGATATGTTGATGATCTTTTATTATCTTTTTCATGTATCATTTCACTTCATCTACAAACGTTACCAATGACATAAAAATCCATATAATCGGTCCTATATACGTCGAATATATGTATTTCGCTAGGGACAATTATAGTTAGACTATGGTATGCCTAAACTCTTTATAATGCTGCCACGTCAGCAATAGGAAGATTTAAGGGGTTGCACATAAACATGGTCTTTTTTAAATTAATATAAAATTGAGGTTATAATTTTTAAAATGATCTTCAAATAATATATAAGGGATATGCATTCTACTTTGTACAACATAACCATTGTTTAATAAAACATATCAAAATAAATTAACTGTCAGTCGTAGAAGTCAACGTTTTTTTTTTTTTTGAAACACATTTCAAAGCTAAAATGTTAAATTCATATGTTATCCCGTACTTTTAATAAAACTAGAATGCAATTATATAAAAAATCCGAAATGTTATTAATAATTTCTTTTTGATATTCATTAAATCAACCCATGTGGAGCATATTGGAACATTTACAATTTCCTGAAATGTTATTACGCGCTTTGAATGCGCTGATAAAAAAAAAAAATGTAGTTGTACCTTAACGTTAATTATTGTTCTTGAGTTGTTTAGTGTTTTCCCTGATTTCAAATTTGGATGAGCTCTTTGTGTGGACTATAGTAGCACGTTTATCATGTATTGGAAATATCATTTATTACATTTTCTATACGTCGAAAAACGAAGACAGCGCAACAGTAGGTGGCTATTATATTTAATAATATAAATACCATATATTATGTATGTTTAATTTATTAAATTAATCACATTTTTCTTTAAGCAAAGAAATAGCACGACGCATGTTAGTATAAATATGCTTAGACTCGTCCACAAATAAGTACAGTTCTCATCAAACATTAAGTATCAATCAAGAGAAGAAGAGTGAGAAGAAAGAGACAGATCATGGCAACTACTCCAAAATGGATCATGGTTGGAGGAGAAGGTCCTGAGAGTTACAACCAGAACTCCTCGTATCAGGTATTTATATAAATGATTTAGAAACATTGTATATGATTTATGTTATGTATGTAGGCATGTATTAGTAATTACCTCTTTAATTTGGTTTTGCAGAGAGCACTGTTAGAAGCCGCAAAAGAAAAGATGAGCAAGGCTATTTCGGCCAAACTCAGCCTTGATTTGATTTCTGATCGCTTCAGTGTCGCAGATTTTGGTTGTGCGAGTGGACCTAACACTTTTGTTGCAGTCCAAAACATAATAGATGCAGTTGAAGACAAGTACCGCAAGGAAACCGGACAAAACCCGGTATAGGACATTGAGTTCCAAGTCCTCTTCAACGACTTTACCACCAACGATTTCAACACTCTCTTCCAGTCACTTCCTGCCGGAAGAAGATACTATAGTTCTGGTGTCCCAGGTTCTTTCTTCCAACGTGTTCTTCCTAAAGAGAGTTTCCACATAGGAGTTATCAATTACGCATTCCATTTCACCTCGAAAATCCCCAAAGGAATCACGGACCGCGTCTCTCCATTGTGGAACAGAGACATGCATTGCACTGGGTTCAACGAAGCGGTCAAGA
Source organism: Sinapis alba (assembly GCA_012274485.2). Classification (NCBI taxonomy): domain Eukaryota; kingdom Viridiplantae; phylum Streptophyta; class Magnoliopsida; order Brassicales; family Brassicaceae; genus Sinapis; species Sinapis alba. Next base: position 126,530 of record MU105877.1, on the reverse strand, counting down.
AAGCATATCTTGATCAGTACTCGGCCGACACCAAGATTCTATTAGATGCTAGAGCCGACGAGCTTGTTCCAGGGGGTTAATGCTGCTTTTTGGATCATGTCTGAGAGACGGAGTTAAGATGTCCGAGACCTCTAAAGGAATAGTGTTGGATGCTGTCGGAGCTTCTCTTAACGACCTTGCTCAACAGGTACATATTCAGATGTTACCTAATTAAACCAAAACGTACTACTACACATCTAACACTATCTTCTGCTTTTGATTAAAAGGGTGTTATCGAACAAGACAAGGTGGACTCTTTCAGCACGCCACTCTACTTTGCAGAAGAAGGTGAACTGAAGCAAATCATAGAGGAAAACGGGAGATTCACAATAGAGGTGTTCGAAGATATCATTCACGCAAAGGGGGAGTTTACGCTTGACCCCAAGGTTTTGGCAGTCTCTTGCAGGGCCTCCTTTGGAACTTTTCTATCCCAACATTTTGGAGAGCAAGTCTTTACGAAAGTCTTTGACCTCATCGAGGCCAAGCTAAGCCAAGATCTTCCTCGCCTCCTGAATGCCAAACCCGGAATGCAGTACCTAATCGTGCTTCGAAAGAAAAACTAATGATCCAAAACTATTATTGTGTTCCCATTGTTGTTTTCTTGTTAGTTTATTGGTGTTTTGTCTTCTTCCTTTTCGCTGCTATGCTACGTGTTTGTATTCTCAGGCCTACAGATTAATAAATGTTTCTCTACGGGGCATCAACCATATAAAAGCATTGTTGGTCAATGACAATATCATTCATTGTATGCTAGCGTGTTTGCCGATTTTAATGAAACTGAAGCTATCCCTTGAAAGATAAAAGATTTAAGGAAAACTAGAAATTTGATCTGCACGCTCGCTCCAATGTTTTTTTGTTTTTTTTATATTGATATTTGTTTTTCAAGGCACAAATTAATCGAATATTATTATATTTACCAAACATATTATGTAATTAAAAAACAATACTTTAATTTGGTGTTTGAAATTGGTTTTTGTATTGTATTTTTCTTATAATATAATGATTAAATTTGTTTTATGATGGTTTTTGATTGGAAAATATATTAGTAAGAATCAATTTTTGAATATTTTTTGGTATCATTAATTTATATATTAATACATTTGGCACTAACATGTAAAATTAAATAATAAAAAATTGACTATTTAACTATTTTTATGAATTTAATTGAAGTTAAATAGATAATAATGTATACCAATATTTAAAAATGGTATTATGAAATATATATATATATATATATATATATATATATATATATATATATATATAATATAAGTGAATTTTATGAAGCTATTAAATCTATAAAGAAAATATATTTTAAATCCATGCAATGATATGGGTGAGAATATCTCTTGTACTTTAAATCGATGTAAATATTCTCCAAATTTACAAATTTTGGAATTATGTTTAGGAGTTAATCACGCATAGGATCTAACAGATCTATATATTTTGAGAATAATAATACAAAAATCTAGGAACGCTCGTGGACACATGAGTTCAACTCCTCCGGGAGAAAACCATATTACATGGGCTGGTCTCTCGGAAAAGACGACTTTTATCAACTTTTTCATTCAATAAAAACACAACAAAGTTACTTACTTATACAACCTCAAATACATTATAATACAAATCTTGGAAAATCAAAGACCAAACGAAAACACGGCATCAATTCAACATCTTTATATAAGACTAGCATAAAATAATCAACATATGCGCGCTTGCGCGGGGTTACACACCTAGTATTTATAATAATAAACAATTATTGTAATTTTGTTAAGTAAATACCATTTTAATTATTTATAAAATAAAACTAACATAAAATTAATATAAAAAAATAATCAAATAAAAAGAATATAATCACTAATGATACTCTAAAAACTAAATAATAATATTTATTTTAAAACCTTAATCAATTTGGATGATTTCATTTATCTCATAAAATGTTTAAATAAATATATATCTAAGAAAAAAAGATCCATGTTAGGCTATAAAGCTGATCTGAAATATATACTTTATAGAGAAAAGAAAATTAAGTGTAGATTTAATATATATATATATATATATATATATATATATATATATATATATATATTTAAGAAAGAGATAAATAATTCATAACTTACGTATTCATTCGTAACCGTAATTTGAAGTGATTTTTTCACTTATTGTTATAATAAAAGCAAAACAAACATTAAAAATATTAAATAATTTTATATTTAAAAATATAAAAATTCTTATAAATTAAACGAGCCTATGATTTCTAACAAAATTAACAAAAACAAATAGTGAATGTTGATAAGATTTTTAACTAAAAATAAAAAATTATATCTAAAACATATATTATAATTTTAGATATTTTTCTATTACTTTTTTCAGTTGCTCACCCGCAGGTTTAACCATAGTGGAGTAATACATCTTTTGTTTGTTCATTACTATATTTTTATTACTATATTTTTTACTCTAAAATATAGTAGGGTTGGAGTAAAATTCAACTCTATTACAAAGTTACTCAATTTTGAAAAAAAGAGGTTTACATTAGAGATGCTATAATACCATATTACACTGCTCTCGAAGATTTGTCTCATCTTTGCTTGGAAGATTTCTCTCCAGCCTTTTAATCGCTTCAATGTCGTAAGATACCTGTGTATCCAACTTGTTGACATGAGCTGAAAGAGATTTCAATCTATTAACCAAGTTCTGATACATGGTGCCTACTTTCTAACTGATGCTGTCAAACTTTATTTTCACATCACTAGCTACCTATTGCTGATTATCTATCAGTTCCTGCATCATCATCTCGAGTCTAGATTCCTAAGAAAGTGGAGCCGAGTTTGAAGGAGGCTGCTTTATCACTGACAGTTGCAAGCCACATCAAAAACCACTAACCTTATAAGATATTTCTGTGTACTCGATCTTATCTTAGCAACTTAACCCTTTTAATCCCACAACTCATATGAGATATCAAAAATCACCATCACTGATCTTATTTAAGAATTTAAGGTGTAGTCTTATTGATGGGGTATTGATCACAAGGCACATGGACTCTTACCCATTCAAGTTTCTGATCACATAGACAATGTTACACTGGTTTCTTTCCTCTCACTTTTCTTTGAAAGTATGATGAGTTCTTTATTTGCTCCTTTTCATTAAATTCAACATCTTCTGCTCCAAATCAACCTAATACCTGAAAATAATCGATTAAGTACTAAAAGATTCGAAAATATATATATATATATATATATATATATATATATATATATATATGTCAATAAATTACTCAAAACAAAGGTAAGAAAGCGACAAAACACAATTTACCAACTCCTTAAACTTAGACTTTTGTTTATCCTCAAATGAAACATAAATCAAGTATAAGGAAGATGTTTGAAAACGTAGGAACTCACATATCCTTTAGAATGCCGCCTTACCACTGCCAGTTGCAAACCACATCAAAAAGCACTAACTTTAGAAGATACGTCCATGTACTCGGCCTCATCTTAGAAACCTAACTATTTTCATCCCACAACTCATATGAGATATCCAAAATCACCATCACTAACCTTATTTAAAAATTTAAGGTGTAGTCTTATCAAGAGTGTATCGATCAAAATATACATGGAGTTTTACCCATTCAAGTTTCTGATCACACAAACAACTTTACTCTGGTTTCTTTCCTCTCACTTTACTATGAAAGTATGATGAGTTCTTTGTTACAAACCATTGAATTGCTGCTTATGCTGAGATCATCCTTGATTGAAGTTTCTGGCTTGATTCTGAAACATAATAATCCACATAATCCCATAAGCTAAACATACTCTCTCTCTCTCTCTCTCTCTCTCTCTCTCTCTCTCTCTCTCTCTCTCTCTCTCTCTCTCTCTCTCTCTCTCTCTCTCTCTCTCTCTCTCTCTCTTTGGTGATTGACAACAGTGTGTTTATTGTTCTAGCAGGGTATAAATATCCTAAACAATTATCTGTCAAATTAACCTTAATCTTAACACACAAAACAATACTCTTGCCAAGAGAGATTATATGTAGTACTTAGGGATCGAATCCACAGAGAGCAATGCCACACAATATATTTATTATTTCTAAAGACTAAGCTAGGTAAATATATATATCAGTGGTGAACAATCAATTAAGGACATATTCTACAGATTCTTCTCCTCTAAGTGCTCCAAAAGCTCCAACTATCTCATATATCTCCAAAACGTTCATGGACCTGTAAATACTCTAAAACATAGTCCTGACATAGATAATAGACCATAAATAAAGCCTATAACATTGCCTAAAACTGGTAATAAATAGGCTATATCAACTTCCCCAGACTTAACATTTTGTTTGTCCTCAAGAAAACAAAGTCTGTGAAAGAGGTTTTGAAAAACGGAGACTCACATAATGTCTAAGTATAACTAACACCCTACTTTGTTGCAACCACATCCTATCAAGTCAATCACATAAAAACTTTATATAACCTATCCTAGTATAGCAACCAAATCCCTTCTACCAACAACTTAACAAATACTAGTCCGACTCACCCCTTTACTGATCTCATTTCTTTGCATAAAATAAAGGTGCATGCTTTACCTTGGGAGTATCGATCAAAGGACTTATGGACTCTTACCTCTGCAATTCTAGACAACCATGCACAAAGTCTTCTATGATCTCTTTCTTCCCTTTTTTCTCTTCTTTGAATCTTTTTGGATTTCAAACTTAATTAACAATGATGTTGATACAGTCCATCTTGCCATCTTATTTTTGATTTTCTCTTCTTTTTTATTTTATTTTATTTTTCTTTATTTTTCTTTTGTTTTGGGCAAAGTTGTAGGCGAATAGTGGGGTCATTGGTAATTTACCTACCCCTCGCTTCCAACAATGTGTGATCATTCCTACGAATTAGAATAGTAGGGTCATTGGTAATGTACCTACCCTTCTGTATCTCGGGAAATCATATCAATCTTTTAAGCTTTTAAGTAGATGTCGAAGAGAGAGAGAGAGAAGGAAACCAGATGTGCAATGACTTGTACCTACAGACTTGCAGAATAAATCTGATCCAGTGTATACTCAGCCCCAAAGCAAGCAAATAATGTTAGAACTAGTGTTGGAAATCAGCTTCAGTCAAGTGTGATATAGTGGCAGGATGATCCACTTTGGTATCTCTAGTAATTTCTGCAAACAACCTTCTAAAAATCATAGTCCCCTTCTTGACTCAATAAAACTTTGTGAAAAATATATATGTATATAGCAAATAAAACTCAAAACGAATCAAATAGCGTTAGTGAACCTCCCCCAGACATAAATTACACTGTCCCCAGTGTAATCCGTTCCAGATTGGTTAGAAAAAAGTAAATCATAAGTAAATAGCTTAAGTAGAAAACTCGATACCTCTTTCTCTGTAAAAATTATCGATCGATGTCACGATGTTGATGTCGACCGATGGTCATGTTCCATGGTCCATCGATGTTGATTCTTCAAAATCAACCAATGGTATACCAGTAAGTTTGTACTTCCTTTTTTGTATAGAATAAGTAATAAAAATCAAAATAGAACTCAATATCAGTAAATCTCCCCCAGACCTGAACAACACTATCACCAGTGTTATACAGTCTGAGATTGGTGAAGAAAATAAATCATAACACCAAATTTAACAAGGAAAAACAATATATCTGCTTGCTGATGGTGACCGTCGATCGACACAGTTAAGTGGCGATCGATCGATACTAGGGTTACTCCATCGGTCGACAATGATCAAGTGTCCGTCGATGCTCTGTGCGGACTATCTTCCTCAGATTTTTTTATATTAATATCCTGCAATAATAAAATCCAAAACTAGACTAATGTAATCAAAAACTAATTAAAAACTTACTAAATAGTGGGTTACCTCCCACTTAGCACTTGGTTATAGTCTTAAGCTCGATGCTGTGAACTTTCTGACTAGTATGGAGGTAAATCAACACTTGGAAAACAAGTGTCTACATCTTCTCTGCTCTTCCGAAACCATGGCCAATGAATATCCTTATTGCCTCATCTCTTCTGGTTTTCTCATTCCTTATAAACTCTCTAGCAACCTCCATTGAATGCATTTTCCTTTGTAGGTTCTCAAATACTGCGATGTAGCATTCTAAGTCTGGCAGTTGTACTCTCTGATATATCTTTCAACTGTTGAGAAATATATTCCTTCATTAGGCCTTGAAAAAAAAACAATCTCATCGAACCTATCTTCCAATTGTGTTTCTGCTGCGGTCTTCTGTCTGTTGGCTTCAGTGTCGATCGATGGTCGTAGGGTACCGTCGATCGATGCTAGTTCGTCTACCCCAATCGCATGTTGTCTATGTATAGTATCCAAATCTTGCTTTATCTCATCCATGAGTGTAGTCAAACCAGTGAGGCAATTGTCTATAGGATAGTAGACATCATCAAGCCTCTTGTAGAAATCATCTAGTGACATCTTTTGAGCTTTGTAGATCTCATGCATAATATCATCAATCTCTGCTCTGCTGTATGTCCTTTGATTCTCCATAGACATACTGATCTTTGCTGCATGTTCTTGTAAACATATGTAGCTCTGCTCAAACATAGTAGCTCTCTCTAGAATTGCTATGATGTCTTTAGTTTGCACATTCACTACTCTTCTGTCTATAGCTCGTGCATTACCATTCTCATCTCTGTAGATGCCATACTCATCTTTCTTTTCCCAATAGAAAATTCTTCTGCCCTTAGCATCATAGGCTCTTGCACCTTGCTTGAAACAACCGTCGATCGATGTTGGGTTGATCCTGTCGATCAATGATGAACTTTCTGAATTATAGGCAGTGGAAGTATGAAGTTTGTGTACCTTCGGAGGGGTGCTGTCGATCGATGTGCGCTGTCTGTCGTCGATCGATCTAGGATGTTTAGAAGTGTATGAAACATTACAGATTGGCTCGTTCTTCTGCTCCTCAATGTTAATCGACGCTGCAAGAGGTGCGTCGATCGATGAATGTTGATGTTGTCCAAATAATTTGCCCAATCCATTAATCATAGTAAGTGAATCTGTTACATCCTCCTTGGATATATGTAGGATTCTCCCATAAAGAGTTTGTGCACGTCCCTATGGGTCTTGAAAAATTCCAAACTCATCTAGTCTAAGATGACCATATGTCCTTCCGTTCTGCAGCTGAATCTAGTTCAGACTTTGCTTCTTGGTCAGTATCAATTGATGGCGAATGCTTGTCGTCGATCGATGTCGATTTCCCGAGTCGATGGAAACTTGAAAAACACCAGCCTCTTGAATATCAATACCATGATTCTCAATTATCTCTTCTTCTCTGTAATCTTCGTCGTACTCGAGTTAGGCTGGGGTGTAACTGCCATATGCGTGGCAGGTGTTAATCGGTTCTGGAGTAGGTGTGTCGATCGATAAAGAAGGGTGGGTGTCGACCAATTGCTGAACGGCAAACCTGTCAATCGATGTTATGGGTTGGGTGTCGATCGATGCTCCATCTTCCGACTCCTCATTTAAGTCATAATCGCAGAATCATGTGGCCACAAGTTCTACATCATTACACAATTCAATCAGAGTAGCCTTGCTCTTATTCTTGACAGGTTCATAGAAAATATTTTGATCAATTAGGGATATATACAACCCGTTTAGCTTCATATCGCAGATGGCTCCCACGGTAGCCATAAATTCTCTTCCAAGTAGTAGTGAAGAGTTCTAATCTATCATGATGTCCATTACATGGAAGTCTACTGGGACTAGGACATCCTAAATCTGCAGTAAGACATCTCTACAAATAACCCATGAATCCTCTCTGGAGCAATCCACGAAAACAAACGAGTCACTGCAAGGCTCCACTCTCAAGTTCAACTTTTTCTTCATAGCTCTGGGTATGATGCTCACTGATGATCCAGTGTCATATAGGGCATTGGGAAACTCGTGACTTTTGATCAAACATGGCACCACAAACTTCCCAGGGTCACTTTTCTTCTTCAGAATGATCCTCAGTTTTTTTTCTGGGATGCCCTTCGGTAGCCTTATCAACAATCATAGGCTTTGATGCATGTATATTCTTCTCTGGAGTTGTCATATTTGTGATCTTTGGTAGATGAACTCGTTTCGTAGCTGGGAACCATTGATTGATTCTATGATCGCTCCGTCGATCGATGGTCGAGGATTTTCTCGATTTTGCTAACTCCACAGGTACCGTCGATCGATTCTCATTAACTTACGTCGATCGATGTTTGTGCGACCTGTCGAACAAACTCAAATTTTCTACACGGAAATCCCCCTCTTGTAGCCTTTCTCTCTTGACTTCTACCCAAAAATCATAATCAATCAATGCATTAGCGTGGTGCTTCTGTCCAGCCTCTATTTTCTCCTTGATTAGGCTCTCATGCTTCCTAATGGTTTCACTTGTTTGTATCACCTGATTCTCCAACTTCTTTACATGGGTGTTGAGATTTTTGAATTTGGTGTTGAGGTTGAGGTACAGCCCATCTATCTTTTCATTGAAATCCACAGTCATCTTGTGCTGTCTCTTTGAAACTTTGTCAACCATTGCTTCGATCTTGCTTTCTTGAGCTTCTAGAGGAGGATTCTGGTAGTAAGAAGATTCATAAGCTCTGTTGTTGTTGAAGGGCCTTCGCTGTGAACTCTGATTAAAATTACTCCTTTGACCATTCCCATAAGAGTTCCTTTGGAAACCTAGATTCCCTTGTCTCTGGAAACCATTCCCATCAATGTAGTTCACATCCTCTTCTTCAATCTCATCATCTCCAGACTCTATTGCTCATACTTCTGCAAAAGTGACCTGCTTCCTAAGAAATTTCTGAACACTATCCAATTTTGCCTTGACTTCTTCAATATGCTCCTTGCTCAATGATGGAGTTGATTTCTTTCTCTCAAAGTCTGTGTTTGTGGTGCTGCTATTGGATGCCAGATTCTCAATCAAAATTGTAGCTTCTTCAGGACTCCTGATGCTGAAATTTCCTTTTCTAGCTGTGTCCAAAGCCATCTGGTACTGTAATCCAATACCTCTAAAGAAAGTGCTGAGAAGCTGCACTTCGTTGAACCCATGATATGGACAATCTCTCTGGTATGATTTGAATCTGATCCAGGAGTTTCTGAAAGATTCTGAAGGGTCTTGTGATCCAATACAAACCTACACAGACTCTTGCGACACTTCAAAGACTCCAAGTGACAGTAAAATATCTCCAAAACTTCAGTCAATTGCAAAACAAATCTGCTTATAATACAAGGTTTTCTAGAAGTCTTTTCTTGTATTGTAGAGATTTTTTAAAAAAATAAAAGTAAGCCAATATTTACAAAGGAAGAATTCTCTAGAATTATGCTCGATAAAAGTCTTCTTAATAAGTCTTCCTTCGTAAATTTGCAATTGCTCGATAAAAGAATTTTCTATAGGTCTTCTATGTTAATGTTTGTTAAACTTTCATTTTCACCAAATTTAAAATGCATTTTAAGATTTTTTTTTTTGTTATTTCATGTTTATTAATCAATATTGGGCTCCTGAATTAAATTCATAACTTAATTTATGATCATTACGAGATTACAAACATTCACGTTTCTTAATGTTTCTAGTTAATACGAGAAGATTTTTGGAAAAGTATTCTCCATTAGTTTTTGTAAAACTTATATTTTCAAGAGTGTTAAGTAACTTCAAGATATATTTTTTAGCTTTCAAAAGTGTTAAGTAACTTCAAGAATATCAAGTCATGTGGTTTAATGTGTCTTCTTAGATCATAAGATATACTAGTTTTTAACTTTTATGAGATTTAAGTAACTTCAAAATATTATATCTATCTATATCTAGTGTAATGAACTTATTTTTATGTTTGTTATGTTTTGGAACTTATATTATTTTGTTATGAACTTATTATGTTTGTTATGTTCAACTTGTGTCAACTGTTATATTATTATAAGAAATATTATCACTAAGAGACACTTTTCATCTTTTAATATCATGATAGGTCACATTTGTAGCTCAATCCTAACTGGTTTAGTTTAGTTTTAAAAACACAGTTGACTAACCTAACTACACAAGTGGCAAGAATTAACTTCAGTCACACATCTCTCATAACTCTCAACAACTAAGATCATTTGTTCCACATCTTGATAAGACATATATATCTGTCTAATTTTTTCAACCATCAGATTTAGTTTTGTATTTTAAACATGAATGTTCAAGATAAATTGAATGATATTAAGGTAATTACTCTTGATTCATCTTCTTCGTTGTTATTTTTTTTTACAAAAGAATCCAAAATCTGATATTCTTATCCATAATCTCTTAGATAATTGTTTCTAGAATGCAAAAAACATTCATCTTTCAAAACCCACAAACATGTCAAAAATACACTTATGTACACGTCCCAAGTTGTACTTATACTCGCTTGTACACATGTACGCACTCCGTGTTGTACACATGTACACACTTGTTTATCCCCATGTACTTAGGCTCAGCTGCATCACCGCCTCCTACTCATGATTTCTCAATTTGTGTCCAGCCTTTAGAAGCTCAACCATGTTGGCAACTTTACAATCAAAAATCTCACTGTGAAATTCCCCCTAAACAACCTCCTTGTCTTCCCCATACTCCATCATATTTTGCACTGTGAGCTCCAAACATAAAAACACGACAAACCAAAGAAAAATCAATACCCACCTCTACTGCAAACCATACAAGCATAGTATTCAAAGTACATATGTACACATACATTCTTGTTGTACATATGTACATCACAGGTAATGTGTACAACCTTAAACATTTGCACATGTGTACAACTAGTTGCCTGAGGATCATGCTCAGCCTCTAGCACCTCCACCAAAACCATCTATGTGTGTTGTGGGAGTTTCTCACCAACATAACTCAGCAGTTTTCAACTCGTCGTCCCCACCTAAATGCCTAATCAAGGCCGGTATAGATTCAAACGTCCACAACTGAAGCACCAACGGAAATCCCACAATGGGTCGGTATCATATCGTTCATCCCTTCCTCATATGTTGACGCTACCTCTGCACCGCAATAAGAAACTAGTCAAATTCAAGAACAAACACACATATAAACCCTATATCCAGTTGGGAAACCACAAATAAATACACCTTTTGCTTTCTCCTTCCCGAAGCGCTTCTTCCTCGTCGTAATTGTCGATTTTGCCAGGGTACGCCGCCGTCAATTTTGATTTCATCTTTCGTTGGTTAGTTTATGTGTCGTCTTCTCTCACGTAAACTGTGACTTTTCTTTTTCAGAGATAATTGAACAATTCAAAAAAAAAAAATTAGTTACCTTTACAGGCCCAATGTAATTTATCATCTGGTTTTAATTTCCTCTTAGGTCCACCAACGAATCGCTGATTTATTTAGAATTCAAAACATCTAACTAGCCTTTACCAGCCTAACCAAGATTGGATGTCGTTTTATTTAAATGTTCATCCCTAGTTTGTCTTTTCAGGGGATAATTTTGTCTTTAACCACATAAAAGTGTATGTGTAGCACAATGTGTTCTCCAGTGTAATTAAAACATATAAACTGCTTATTTGTGTTAATAACTCCTAAATAAATTGAATTTAATGTTTTTTCACTTTCTCTTTCTTTTTTTTCCTATTTTTTTCTAAACGAACATGTATTTACCACTACACCCACCACCACCACCACTGCCATATCCATCAGTTGCATATGGATTTCTTTTTTGTTCATATATGTTGAAGGTCCTTAAATTGGATTCATCAAGATCTCATTTTTAGACGTTTAACGTCTAAAATCAATTAATACCAAATAGATCTATAATTTTGACACCAAAATAAAATGAAACACACAAAAAGTTTGGTAATTTAAGACGAAACCATGGTTGACGGCCGTAGTACTTTTAGAGAAAACCTAAAAAATGTTGTGAAGTAAAAGATGATGTATTTACACTTCTGCCACTTTTATGTTTAGCTATGTTTTAATTTGACCCCAAAATATTGAATACACAGATTTATTTTCTTTAATTGACTCCAAACTTTCAAATGCACATTTAACCCATATTATATGGAACTAAATGATTAGTGTTTTTTTTTTTTCATGTTAGCTTTATTTCTAAGTTAGCTTTGGACTAATTTTTGGTTATTGTACACTGCATATACACAATTTTTTTAGTGTACACATATACACTACCATACTTATTGTACACATGTACACTACCATACTTATTATACATATGTACCTATCACACTTTGTCATATATCTGTACATGATCTAAAAACTGATGAATTTTTGAAAAAATTTAGAGTTATTCTTGGGTTCACCCCTTAGGGTGAACCTCTAGGTTCACCACCCAATCAAAATTTTCTACATCATAACATATTTTTTTAATTAAAAAGGTAAAAAAAAATAAAAAACAGCAAAAAAAAAAAAATTATGTTGTTAATACTGTCGGTAAAACCTTAAACCATAAATAATAAACTCTAAAACCTAAACACTAAACCTTAAACCCTAAACACTCAAACCTAAACACTAAACCCTAAACCCTAAACACTAAACCCTAAACCTCTGGGTAAACCCTAAACCCTTGGGTAAATCCTAAACCCTTGGGTAAATCTTAAATCTTAGGGTAAATCCTAAATAGTAGTAATAAGGTTTACTTTAGGGTTTAGGATTTATCCAAAGATTTAGAATTTACCCAAGGGTTTAGGGTTTACCCAAGGGTTTAGGGTTTAGTATTTAGGGTTTAGAGTTTAGAGTCTAGTATTAAGGATTTAGGTGTTTTGAGGGTTTAAGGTTTTGTGTTTAAGATTTAGAGTCTAGTATTTAGGATTTAGGGTTTTATTGACGGTGTTACCAACGTTAATTTTTTTTTCCATTATTTTTCTATTTTTGAACATTTTTCTTTAAAAAATAGAATATGACATGTCAAATTTTGATTGGGTGGTGAACCTAGAGGTTCACCCTAGGGGGTGAACCCAAGAAAAACTCATAAATTTAATGTTTATTTTATGTCACTATACTTTTCTTATAAAACTTCCATCTTCAAAAAAAGATTGTACTAAAATGTTTTTGGCTTCATCGCTTTATATGTACTATGATACTAAGCAAAATTTTCCAAATACTTCCCTATGGTGTCCACAAAGTTGGAGACCAAACAAGTAAATATACACATGTGCCATCAAGCAAGACTTTGGTTCACATGATTTGTTGCTGTAAACATTTGTGAAAATATATACACTGGGTAATTGAAAACATGAATACATGTTTATATTTCTTAGGAGTATACATGTTCACAAGTCAAAAATGAGAATATAAGATAACATATGTAAATCTAGTTAGAGTGAAAAAAATAGTTAAAACAAAGTGTACAACAAAATCCGTGTACACAAATTATTCCTAAGAATAAATATCCATGTGTACAACTCTTTGTCATGTACGTATTTTGATGTATTTTTCGGCCAATGAAGTCCTTACCTGACAAACAAACAACAATAAGAAACATTGATCAATGAATGAGCTTGACTGAACAAGTAATTTACACGACAAAACCTCTCAACGTCTCAGTTTTTAAATCGTTAGTCTAAACCAAGTTTTATATCATTCATAACTATTATAGCACATAAAACTATCAAGCAGGCAACTTTTTCCGTCTGAATTTGTGAACTGATCTTGACCAAACAATCATCACTAGAAAGAAAAGCAATGTGATCCATCAAGGTTACGTGAATGTGAATCTAGTGACCTTACATCAGATTCAAGGAAGACTCAGCACTGATATGTTATCAAGATTTATATGAGGAGTTTTCACCATCAGCGACAGCTGAACTGTTGCGACACTTCAAATTTATCTTAAATCTAAATTCTGAAAATCTTCTGTTTATGAATTACAACCCAATGAATCTAATTATATAAATGGCAAGACCTAAATCCACTTGTAAAACCAAAGTACTTCTGGGATTAATAAAATGAGACCTAAAACTTCATGAAATCACACAGATTCTGGCATTAACATACAAAGGTAAAATAAAGTTCATGTGTTTCTTCACATCACTTTTCTTCTCATATACGACCGAGGAGAGAAGCCTCTGTAATTGATTTTCGGCGAGTTTCTCAAGAGAAGAGGGGATGCTTCAGCGGCGAGAGCTCATGTCAGGTTGTCATGGCGACAACAGAGAATCTTGAATCTTGATGGCTTGTGTTCAGGTAACGACATCGCAAAGAGAATCCAGCCTGGTGACTTTCGGGAGACCACGAGGGAGTAGGCACCGCGGCGTGCATAGCCACGGATGCGGCGGTGACAAAACCATCGATGGAAGAAGAAGCTTTGATTTTTTTATTTTAACACGCTCTTTATTATTTTGAAACTTTATAAAAAAGAGTAATGACCAATTATAAAAAATTTTGGGACCACTTTAGTTACAATAGTTTTGTTTCTAGTTGCAAAAACTATGTTAGGAGTAACATGTGAGCTAGAATGTAATAAAAAGACAAAAAGTGACCTTGAATGAAAATAACTCTTATTATAAACCTCCCCTTTAATTTGTACAACCATAATCTCAGAAAAATATTTATTATGAAGATAATAATATTTTATTATAAAAACTTGAATAAATAAATTAAACATTAAACAAAGAATTTTTAATATATTGGAGACAAAGTGATTATATTATTTAAAATATTGTATAAACTATCAAAACTTAAGTATTCTAACCATAAGATAGAATTAAAATTTTCAATAAAATTTGACCACAAATTAGAGTCAATTAAATTTTAATTTCTCTCTTAATTCACGCGAAGTCTTCTGAGAAGTTTGCTTGAGAAATATTTTGTGAAGTCTGCCGAGAAGTCTTACGATAAGTCTGCCGAGAAATCTGCTATGAAGTCTAATATAGAGTCTTCAGATTTAAAAACTTTGAATATCTAAAAATATTTAAAATGAATTCAAACAAATAAAATTTTCAAAAAGTAAAACTTTAAGCTTAAATAAGAAGAAAACAATTACAAAAAATAAAGATATCTTACTTTATAGAAAAAAAAAGATAAACCAATAAAATACAATTTTAAGCTCAAATAATGAGAAAATCATCACATTAATTTGAATTTATAATTTTATTTAGATTTAGAACACAAAACACACAAGAAAAAAATTGCTAAGAAATAAATATTACCAATTTTAGCAGTTTGCAAGTCATAATTCTCTAGAAAACTTAAGTCTTCTGATTAAGTCTACTAGTGAAGTCAGAAGTCCAATATTATCCTCAGGTCTTAAAAACATGTGTATCCAAAACGTTAAAATGCCTTCAAATCATTGAAAAACTTCAAAAATATAACTTTTATGCTTAAATAATAAATAAAAGAATCGTATTAGGTTGATTTTATAGCATTTTCGAATCTAACATATAAAAACAAAAAAAAATATCCATAATTTAATGATCTACTTTTAAAGGAGTGAAAATAAAAACCATGAAATGAAAAGCTTGCAAAGAAAATATAAAGTAGTGAGAAACCCATAAGACAAAAAGATGAGAAATTGATATAAAATTTGGTGTCTTCAAGTTCTAAGAGATTAAAGAGAGGTTTGAGAGTTTTACAATAAGAAGCATTACATTTTTGTTGCAGCTATTTGAAGAAAAGAGAGAATGTAAAATTTTATTTATATAAAATGAAAAAATATCAATTAGGTTAAATATTTTTGGTTTGAAAGACTTCCTGGAAAGTTTCTTAACATAAAATGCATTACAATACTTCTTGGAAAGTTTTTTAACATAAAATGCATTACAATACTTCTTTGAAGGGTTATAATTGTAAAAGTGATTATATTTTTTATTTGATCATAAAGAGATGATTGTAATTTCACTACCTTTTTGGTTACTTTTGTGTTTAGTTAAATTTTGGATATACTTTTCTATTTAAAATCAAGTTTTAGGTCATTTTTGGTAAATCATGTATTGTTTTTTAAAAATTTTATTTTGAAAACAAATTTCCTAAAATTTTAATATTGCAGAATGTTGGTTCTTTGTATATTTTTACTGTATTAAATTATGTGAATATTTTCAATATTATGCAGGCTCAATATTTAAGATAATTTTTATTTAAATTCTTATACCTTTGATTCTTAAAAATATATGTATTTTATTAAGAAATTATTTATTATCTTATGTTATTTTTAAAAAAAATATGTATCCACTTGATTTTTTTTAATGATTTTTTGTATTATTACCTTATTTTCTATGGTTTCTCTTTTATTTCCAAATAAATTTATTTTTGATTTTTTATAATTTTAAATAGAGTAAAATAAAATACTGATTAGGCATATATATGTTAGGCCTGAGACTTTTATCCGATATCTGGATTCGATCCGAGATCCAATCCGGATCCGCTCCGAAAATCCGGATATCCGAGGGGGCCGAATCCGGATCCGGATAGTAAGATGTTGGATCCGTCAAAACCAAATCCGGATCCGGATATCTTGATTTTTTAGTCCGGATATCCGGATCCGTAATAGATCCGTAATTTTTATTGATAATTGTTCCCAAAATAGTAATATATATATAAACTAATTTTATTTGTTATATTTTTATTTTTATAATATTATATAAGTATAGATTTTGTAATAATATACTTAGACTTAACTAAAAACACTATATTACTTTTATTTTTAAATTATTGTTTATATTTATATATATTTTAATATTTGTTTTATTTATTTTAAGGATCCTAATCCGGATCCGGATATCCGCCGGATATTATAATTTTTAAAAGGATATCCGACATCCGGATATCCGAGAACCCCGAATCCGGATAAGGATAGTAAAATCATGGATCCGCCGGATAAGGATCCGGATCCGGATACCTTAAAATACCACGGATATCCGATCCATTCCAGGCCTAATATATGTTACTTTTAAAAATAAAATTTTAAAAATAAAATATTTTTTTCAAATTGATTCCTTTTAAATGATTCTTTTCTTTTTATTTCTTCATTTTGTATGAAATTTTAAAATCATATGTGATTTAAATTCTTATACCTTTGGTTTATTAAATTTCTTGTATTTTTAAACAGTTAATTTTACGTTAAATTTTGAAAAATTTGTATCAATACTAAGTTGATTCTTTTTAATGATTTTTGTTTTGTAAGTTTACCTTATTTTGTATAGATTTCTCTTCAGATTTGAAAGAAAGTTGTTTTGATTTTTTTTTACATTTTAAATATAGTAAACTAAAATATTTATTTGGAATATTTTATGTTACTTTCCAAAATAAAATATCTATCAAGTTGATTCTTATTAAATATTTTTGTTAGTTTAATTTATTTGTATGAACCTTTGAAATCCTATGTGAATTTAATTCTTATAGCTTTGATTTTTCAAATGCTTCATATATCCTTAAAATTATATATATTTTTTAATTTTATGTTAAATTTCAAAAACCTTGTTTCTATATCAGGTTGATTTGTTATATAAATTTAACATTTTCACAAGAACATATCAGGTTGATTCTTTTTAATATTTTTAATTTTTTTTACCTTTTTTTTTTTTTAAATATAGCAAATTAAAATAGTGATATGGTACATTAATGATCAATAGATTTAAATCATATGTGGATACTTTCAATTGTCAAAGCCTCAACTTTTATAGACAATAAATTAATTATACACTCTATTATTATTAACTATACACCCTATTATTTAGCCTAACAACCTATTAAGTCAATGAAACATTTTATAACACATTTATATGCATTATACTTTGTACAACATAACCATTTTTTAATAAAAACACATCAAAATAAATTAACTTTCAGTTGTAGAAGTCAAAGCTTTTTTTTTTTTTTGAAACACACGTGAAAAGTTAAAAATGTTAAATTCATATATTATCCGGTACTTTTAATAAAACTAGAATGCAATTATATAAAAATTCCGAAATGTTATTTTTATTTTTTTGATATTCATTAAATCAACCCATGTGGAGCATATTGGAACATTTACAATTTTCCGAAATGTTATTACGCGCTTTGAATACGCTCATAAAAAAATAACGTAGTTGTACCTTAAAGTTAATTATTGTTCTTGAGTTGTTTAATGTTTTCCCTGATTTCAAATTTGGATGAGCTCTTTGTGTGGACTATAGTAGCACGTTTATCATGTATTGGAAATATCATATATTACATTTTCTATACGTCGCAAAACGAAGACAGCGCAACAGTAGGTGGCTATTATTATTAATAATATAAATACCATATATTATGTATGTTTAATTTATTAAATTAATCACATTTTTCTTTAAGCAAAGAAATAGCACGACGCATGTTAGTATAAATATGCTTAGACTCGTCCACAAATAAGTACAGTTCTCATCAAACATTAAGTATCAATCAAGAGAAGAAGAGTGAGAAGAAAGAGACAGATCATGGCAACTACTCCAAAATGGATCATGGTTGGAGGAGAAGGTCCTGAGAGTTACAACCAGAACTCCTCGTATCAGGTATTTATATAAATGATTTAGAAACATTGTATATGATTTATGTTATGTATGTAGGCATGTATTAGTAATTACCTCTTTAATTTGGTTTTGCAGAGAGCACTGTTAGAAGCCGCAAAAGAAAAGATGAGCAAGGCTATTTCGGCCAAACTCAGCCTTGATTTGATTTCTGATCGCTTCAGTGTCGCAGATTTTGGTTGTGCGAGTGGACCTAACACTTTTGTTGCAGTCCAAAACATAATAGATGCAGTTGAAGACAAGTACCGCAAGGAAACCGGACAAAACCCGGTAGAGGACATTGAGTTCCAAGTCCTCTTCAACGACTTTACCACCAACGATTTCAACACTCTCTTCCAGTCACTTCCTGCCGGAAGAAGATACTATAGTTCTGGTGTCCCAGGTTCCTTCTTCGAACGTGTTCTTCCTAAAGAGAGTTTCCACATAGGAGTTATCAATTACGCATTCCATTTCACCTCCAAAATCCCCAAAGGAATCACGGACCGCGACTCTCCATTGTGGAACAGAGACATGCATTGCACTGGGTTCAACGAAGCGGTCAAGAAAGCATATCTTGATCAGTACTCGGCCGACACCAAGATTCTATTAGATGCTAGAGCGGACGAGCTTGTTCCAGGGGGGTTAATGCTGCTTTTCGGATCGTGTCTGAGAGACGGAGTTAAGATGTCCGAGACCTCTAAAGGAATAGTGTTGGATGCTGTCGGAGCTTCACTTAACGACCTTGCTCAACAGGTACATATTCAGATGTTACCTAATTAAACCAAAACGTACTACTACACATCTAACACTATCTTCTGCTTTTGATTAAAAGGGTGTTATCGAACAAGACAAGGTGGACTCTTTCAGCACGCCACTCTACTTTGCAGAAGAAGGTGAACTGAAGCAAATCATAGAGGAAAACGGGAGATTCACAATAGAGGCGTTCGAAGATATCATTCACGCAAAGGGAGAGTTTACGCTTGACCCCAAGGTTTTGGCAGTCTCTTGCAGGGCATCCTTTGGAACTTTCCTATCCCAACATTTTGGAGAGCAAGTCTTTACGAAAGTCTTTGACCTCATCGAGGCCAAGCTAAGCCAAGATCTTCCTCGCCTCCTGAATGCCAAACCCGGAATGCAGTACCTAATCGTGCTTCGAAAGAAAAACTAATGATCCAAAACTATTATTGTGTTCCTATTGTTGTTTTCTTGTTAGTCTATTGGTGCTTTGTCTTCTTCTTTTACGCTGCTATGCTACATGTTTGTATTCTCAGGCCTACAGATTAATAAATGTCTCTCTACGGGGCATCAAACATATAAAAGCATTGTTCGCCAATGACAATATCATTCATTGTATGCTAGCGTGTTTGTCGATTCTAATGAAACTCAAGCTATCCCCTGAAAGATAAAAGATTTAAGGAAAACTAGAAATTTTGATCTGCACGCTTGCCCAGATGTTTGTTTTATTTTTTTTTATATTGATATTTATTTTTCAAGGCACAAATTAATCGTATATTAATTTATTTACAAAACATATTATGTAATTAAAAACAATATTTTAATTTGGTGTTTGAAATTGGATTTTGTATCATATTTTTCTTATAATATAATGATTAAATTTGTTTTATGATGGTTTTTGATTGGAAAATATATTAGTAAGAATCAATTTTTGAATATTTTTGGTATCATTAATTTATATATTAATACATTGGCACTAACATGTAAAATTAAATACCACAAATTATTAGTAATATATAATTAACTATTTTTATGAAATTAATTTAAGTTAAATAAATAATAATGTACACCAATTTTTAAATATTGGTATTATGAAATCTATATAATATAAGTAAATTTTATGAAGCTAATGAATCTATAAAGGAAATATATTTTAAATCCATGAAATGATATGGGTGAGAATATCTCTGGTACTTTAATTCGATGTAAATATTCTCCAAATTTACAAAATTTGGAATAATGTTTAGGAGTTAATCACGCATAGGATCTAACTGATCTATATATTTGGAGAATAATAATGGCAAGGTAGTTGATTTAGATGAGAATATTTTAGGCTATATGCTTCAAATCGTTTGCAAAATTATAGACCAATAATTCTATGGCAAGATAATAAAGTAATAATCACGTATTAGATTTATATGGCAATGTAGTTTTAGTTAATGCGAAATATATGCATAAGAATCATACAATACTCTCTAAGTTTTCTTTTGTTATTTATAGAATATATATGAAAGAATCACAATTTGAATGGCAAGTTATAGTATCCTAAAAGATGTTATGATAATAGATATTGATTATAATTGGTTATCTAACAAATTTATTGTGGTTATTTTTTAAATTTGAACTCACCAATTATATAATCATAAGAAAGAGTGGTTCCATGAATTGTACCAATGCTATCGTGTTTTTTTCAAAATTTGAACTCAAGAACGAATTGTATATCCGGTTTAGCAAACCATTCCATTGTCAGCTAATGCTATGATCAGTGAATAAAATATATTGAATAATTATATAAAAAGATATTGGGTATAATTTGAAATTTTAAGATAAATGGGTATGTGTGTAATGGTTTTGATCTCAAAATCGTACTTATCATCATTATTCACGGTAGTAGGTCGGTTAAATTAGGTTGAGACCAAGTAGAATGTAAATTTCATCACAAATGAATTTAGTGGAAACATCATATTTTGAGCCCCTTTTTCCACGTCCCTTCTATATAAATCTGGTTGTACGTTTATCATTATTTTTATTGTGTATGTATACAATAAATAATTTATTATTAAAATAGTTTATGTTTTGTGTATGTGATATAAATAAAATTTTCATTAAAAGGAGTGGCATGAGTTGTAAATAGTTAGATGAGTCAAGGATTAAGTCAAAATGGTAATTCAATTTTAATAAGATAGATATATATATAAATTCTGAAAATGTCTTCATCATTTTCTTTTCCATTTAGATGCTTTTGGAGGTTCATCTTTCCACACGAGTAGAACCACTCATAAAATGTGGAGTCATACGAGTTCACGTAGTGTTCTTTTTTTTCAACAGTTCACGTCGTTGAAGGGCAACAAGGACGTTGTATTTGACAATGTAGTTAATATTACTTTTTCAAATGTTTAAGGAAATAATAGTGCATGAGACGCTTTTTAAAAAAGTTATTTACATTTATTTATTTCATACCGTATTGTTGAATCCGAGTTTGTCGGTTCCAAGCAAATAAACAAAACTTGATTGTAGGTTATTTCAAAGGTGTTTTATTGATCAAATGAAAGAGAAGTTATAATAATTGTATAAACAAGAGAGAAAAGAGACAGCACTCGGGTGAGCTTGTGCCGGAAAAGTACAACTCGACGAGATTAAGATAAAATATAGAAAACCTAGTTTCTAACCGTCAATCTTTGTAATCAAGTCTGAATATCCTTATTGGTCTCTCTTTATCCCTTTTTTATACATCAACCTCCTCACCTCTTTGCCTTAAGTCGGTTTGACCTAATGAATTGGGCCAAGCCTTTGGGCTGAGTATTTGGACCAAACTTCTGATCGTCAAGTTTTCGGGCCAAGTTCGTGGGCCGAACTTTTTTTATTCAACGGGCCTTGTGGAGGGATTCAATCCAACTTCAACAGTAAGTCCCCTAATTCACTTGTAAAAGATTTTGCCTTAGGAATATGCTCTGGAGTGACAAATGTGATTGTCACTCACTTGGCAAAGCTGTTTGAGTGAATTGTGACAAGTGTGATTGTCATTCACTCGGCGAATCTTGTCCCTTAGAAAAATTTAAGTGAATGTAATAGACGTGGTTGTCATTCATTTGCCAAATCATTTTGCCTTAGAAAATTTTAAATGAATGTGATACACGTGGTTGTCATTTACTCGACAAATTATTTCGCCTTATAAATTTTTTTAGTCAGAAGGTGAGACTATGTCTTAGTCGGCGGAACGACCCTTCTCGGCAAGAATCGACAATCTTTGAAACCCGGTTTAGTCCAGTTCAATATGGTAACGGCCTGATTTGAACTTGGTTTTGGTCGACCAATCTTTTAATTTAAACCGGATGTCGGATTAATCTGTGAAGTGGAATTGTTGCTGCTAAAAAAGCGAGAAAAGAGACGACGCCCTAGGCCAAGTTGACATAATGATGATGTCTTACTCGAGAGTCGCATTCTAGTATAAATAGGTGATCTCACCCTTATTTCTTCACTCCTCTTCGCATTCAAAGGTACTTTATCTCTTCACCACTGTAGTTTTTTTTTCTGATCAGCAGCCACATATCATGTATAGTTTCTCCGATATGCTTATTGTTCTTCATCTGTTCTTGAGGAAAAAATATCGTCAATCCAAAAATGCTCAAGATCTGAAAAAGGGAAAGATAAGGTTACTACTCCAGGCTCAGATCGGGATGTCTTAGGTGGATAAAGCCTTCTTAATTACTTGTCGAGGACCATCAAGACGCTCTGAGGGATGTCGTTGAGCTAGACTTTGATCAAGCTCATCTGGTTCAATACGCTGCAGGGAATTCTGGTTGTGCCGAAAAGCACTCCCAGAGAAAGAGGTGCCGAGGAAGGCACTTCTAGAGCAAGAGGCACCGAGGAGGAGCTTCAGAATTTTGGGAAACATAGTGTGTGTCCAGTGCGGTGCTTCCGTGACAGAAGGTTGGAGTACCCGCCTAAGATTCCTAACGAAGATCTTCGTTTGTCAGTAGTAGAAAGGTAAGACTGGTGGGGATGTTTTGCCTTCATGGTTGACATTCAAGACTGTGACGGATCCGATGACTGAACGCAATGCTCCTGCCGGTTTTACCTTCATTATTCCAAAGAAGGATATGCGTCCATGGCCTCCTCCAGTCGGCAATCAATGCGTCTATGATTTGTATTTCAAGAAAGGTGCCAAACTGTGTCTCCCAATTCCTAAGCTTATTACGTCGTACTGCACCCACCGAGACATAGCTCTTCCTCAGATGTTGATGGGATTGATCAGGATTGTCAAAAAACTGATGGTCATGGCTGCCAAAATAGATGTCTCCATGAGTGTGCGAGAGTTAGAGGAGATGACTCAGACCTCCACAGTCTGACTGGCCATCCCTCAAAGACCCACGTGTTGTGGAGTCTGAGACTTGGTAGATAGTCGATGCCGAGTATGAATTCTTTCTTAATACGAGTCTATTATGTTTTTTTTTTCAGTTCGGCACTCCAACACAAATCTCATGTCCATAACTTTTTGGGAAGGCATTGTCAATGTTGATGCTCTCAGTCATCAATTGTTGCCATATATTAACAACACAAGGATTCAGCAGAAGTACATTACGAAAAGTATTATCGATATACCACTTTCGAAAGTCTTTCCTCGCTTTAGAAGTTTTTATTCCGCAAGAATATTAATTCGTCACAATTTTGCAGCTAATTAGGTGTCTAACATCCCTTGCTCGGGGACAACTAGGAAAAGGTTGAAGCTAGTCATGAGCAGAGTCAAGAGACACATCCCAAGCTACGCCACCATTCTGGGAAAGGGCCTGGACTTAAGAGATCTGAACCATATGCAGATCCTTGACGGGAAGGCATCAGGCCCCTCGACAGAGCCCATCCAAGCTACAGAAATCCCTCCGGTCGTAGAGTCATCTAATTCCAAGAAGAAGAAGGTCAGTTAGACGGTAAACAGTTGGTAGAGATAGCTTAGGAGAATCATGAAGTATTTCCCAAGATGATAAGGAGAATCTCACTGAGGAGAGGGAGAAAGATCTTCTGAGTAGAAGCAGAAGAGGTCTACCTCGTTTACTGATGTCTGATCTTGTAGACTTTTGCTACTCTAAGAGCAGCCCACTCGTTAATGATCCCATGGTGTCTGGGAATCTATATTGTCAGTTTGTATGCAGAACATGGGTCCTGCCAGAGGTCTCAGAGTTAGATTTCCCATACAAGTACAAGGAGGCTTCTCTAGCTGGAGTTCCAGTAAGTTTTGAGTTTCTTGTATATTTTGTGTATCGATAATTTTGATATTGGTAGTTGTACTAACTTCGTTTCTCCTTCCTCAGAAGTATGCATTCCACATGAATCTCATGGTCTTGGATTATGAGATGTCCTTAAGGAAGACGACAAGCGAGCTGGCAAAAGCTCAACTGATCATCAAGACCAAGGCTGCTAAGTACGAGAAGGTCAAGGCAGATGTTTTGGAAAAGGCCAAAGAGGTCATTGGAGACTGAAACCATGCCCTCACTAATTACAAGTTGGAAAAAAAGATCTCTGAGCACGAGAAAGACTTGAACTTTGCTCGAATGGTTATCGAGCAGCTGGATGCAGAAAAGAGTGCTCTTGCTGCCGGATGGATCAGGAGAATAATCGGCTAAAGAGGTCTTGATACAATGACGTCGTTCTAGAGAGGGTGCGAGTTGAGGCCGCTAGGTTGACGAAGTGCACTTCCTGTCTGGTCAAGTTTCAGAAGTACATGGCCGATCGAGAAGAATATGAGGAGAAAATTACTTCTTCTCGCCCAAGCTTCCGGAACCAACGCATGCTTGGAGATGCTGATGGTTAACAGATCGTGAATGGTGAACCGACGAGACTTTAGCGATTGAAGCTAGTGTGGCTGTATCTGATCAAGTCATGTATGCTACTAGTGAAGAGGAAATGACTTTGGAAGTGTCGGATGTGTCTACAGAAGGAGCTAACGATGGTCTCTTGCCTGAAGGTCAAGATCATGAGGGCACTAAATAGGCTTTTTTGTTATTGTGTTATTTTATTGTTTTAAAAATCATCTTTTAATGTAATTTATTTTTCAGTTTTGAGACCTATTTCAGAAATCATTAAAATTCTCATTGCTTATACTTTGAACTGGATTTAAAGTAGTCTCTTTTAAGTTTTCCAGTTGTAAAACCAAACTTAGAAAAGTGCCTTTCGATAAGTTTTTAGTCGGCTTTAATGTATTCTCATCTAAGTTTTCTAGTCTTCGTACCAAACTTAGAAATTATTTAAGTGCCTTTCGACTTGTTTTGGCAATAGTCGGTCAAATATATGATTATGATATGTTGGTCTGAGAACTGGTTAATTCGACTGATAAGTCATTTAATCCTAACATGTATTACATTAGCCAAATGTCTGATCAAGACATGGTTAACAGATTGTGAATTGTGAGTATATGTACTTGAGTTTCTACAAGGATATCAACCTTTTGTAGCTTACTTAGATAACCGCGAGTTGTGGATCTACTATTTAGACATTCTAGTCATTTTTTACGCCGCTTGTGAACGTGACATTCCAGACTATTGTTCAGAGAGGTGGAGCGAGTGTGACAACCGATTTGTTGTTTACTCAGCAGGAGTGAACGTGACAAGAACAATTGTCATTCACTCAGCAAAGGATTGGAGTGATCGTGACAAGTATGATTGTCATTCACTCGTCGAATGACTTTACCTTCAATTTTTTAAGTAAATGTGACAAATAGGATTATTATTCACTCAACAAATTATTTTTCCTTTGAAAAATTTAGGTGAATGTGACAGATGTGGTTTGTCAATCACTAAGCAAATGATTTTTTTCCTTTATAAGGTTTTAAGTGAATGTGATAGACATGGTTGTCATTCAATCGACAATTTATTTTACCTTAGAAATTTTTTGTACGTATATATGTGTTTTCTTTTTGTTACAGCGGTACCTGGTAAAGCTGCGTACATACCATCGAGGAGGATCAAGCCATCTATAGTTCTTTTTTTTTGCGATGAGTGAAAGTGACATTGTCATTCACTCTGCATTTTTGACGTGTGAAAATGTATTTAGTTCTAGTAACGCTTGAGGTTCATGGAATTCATGACCTTGACACGCGTTCACTAGATGATGTATCAAGTTGATAAACACATGTTTTGTTTACTTGGATAATCTTGTAAGGACCCTCCCAATTGGTTCCAAGCTTGTATGTCCTCCACCCTTTGGTGTTCTCGAACACCGTTCTCAAGATGAGGTTGTTGAGTTCTAAGGTCATTGCTCGAACTTTCTTGTTGTCGTATCTCTCGGAAAGGTGCTGATAGTTTAGAATCTGGGGAGTGCTTGGTTCCAATTTTTTTCGATTTCATCCAAGGCGTCGAACATCATTTTCTTGTTGAGTTCCGCATTTTGAGGTATTTTTACTCGGCGTATACATTTTAAATTGACTTTGGCAGGCATCATTTCTTCGACTATGTAATATAAGGAGAAATGTATCTAATTGGTTGCACCTCTTGGCGTCGTCCTGTCCCGCCAATGATCTTTCTCGAGGTCGAGGCATTTCTTGATTCCATCAATGATGATTTTGTTTTTTTTTGCCTCGGCCTGTCTGTTGCCTTGCGGATACCTTGGCGTTGAATTGTTGCAACGAGTTCTCCATTTGCCACAGAATCCTCTGAACTGTGTGATATGAACTGCGAGCCATTGTCATCCACGATTTTGTAGGGGAGACTGTGTCGACATATGATATATTTCCATATGAAGCTTTGAATCTATTTTTCAGTAATCTGGACAAATGCCTTTGCTTCCGATCATTTTATGAAGTAATCAGTCATGACTAGCAGGAAGCAATGTTTTCTCGAGCTTGGCAAGAGACCGACTATGATCATTGCCCGGCGCATGAACGGATAAGGTGCAGTGGTTGTCCTCAAGAGTTTGGTTGGACAATGAATATTAGAAGCATGCCCCTGACACTTGTCTAATTTCTAGGCATATTCCTCACAGTCGGTGACCATGGTCGGCCATAAATTTTAGAGAACTTTCACCTTATATCTAGAGCTCGTCCACCGGTGTGGTTACCTGCTGCTCCCTCATGAATCTCCCCCATGACCAATCTGGTCTCTCTTCTATGAATACATGTAAGTAGACCTTTTTGGCCATCCATCAAAAGAGTTTGCCATCCATAACGACGTAATTGGTTATGTGTTCGTTTAGTCTGCAAGCTTCCCATTTGTCATGATGGAGTATACGGTTGGTGAGATATTTGATGAAATGAAGTCTCCTGTCGGGGATAGTTACATCGGTACCATCAGCCGGAGGATCTGTCTCCATATTGTTCGTCTCTGAAATAGGAGTGACGATCACGTCCATATCGGATGCTAAGAAGATACCCGACATGTCGATTTGTTGGATTGGATGGTTCTTTTCACTTGATTTTTTGGTTTACTTCCGAGTGCAGCCAAGGTGTCAGCGCAGACATTCTCACCTTGGGGACCTTCGTGAGTTCGTAGAACTCAAAGTCTTTGACGAGGTCCAGAACAAATTTGAGGTACGCATTAATACATTTATTCTTGGCGTCGTAGTATTCATTGGATTGGTTTGCGTTGAGTTCCTAGTCGCAATAAGCATGGATTCGTTTTTATTTGACTATCTTTGCTAGTCGGAGACAGCAATGAGAGACTCTTACTTGGCTTCATTATTGGATGCTCCAAACCCAAGACGGAAGGATTGTCGAAGTAGCTCTCCTGTGGGAGATTGGAGATGGACCCCGACTCCGGATCTCTTGTTAGACGAGGAGTCATTGACATGAAAAATCCAATTTTCACTTGGAAAGATTAAATCATGTTCAAGTTTGCAAGCTAACTCTATCTGAAAGTCAGCAAGTACTTGAGACTTTGCTGCTGATTGGTTCCTGTAGCTAATGTCATGTACGCTGAGCTCGATGACTCACTTTGACAGTCAGCCAAACTGGTTTGTATTCTGCATGACGGTACGCAGAGGGATTGGTTATATTGACTATCATATTAGACTGGAAGTATGGTATGATTTTTCTCGCCGAGTTAACCACTGCGAGAGACATCTTCTCGAGTGTAGAGTATCGATTTTCAGCGTCAGCCATTCGCTTGCTCGTGTAAAAGATTGGTTTCTACTCTCCTCGTTCCTTTTAATGAGAACGATGTTGACCACAATGTATAGATACAGCCTGTCACTTTCATCGGGGTTGGCTAGCACCGGTGGCGTGGTAAGGTACCTCTTTAGCTGATCGAACGCTTCTTTAGACTTCTCGTCCTGATAAAATGTTTGTTGTCGCGTAGGAAATCATCGAAAGGAAGATATTTGTCTGTTGATCACAAGATCAATAGTTGAGGGCTGCTAATTGGGCAGTCAGACATTGTACCTATTGGCTTTTAGGCAGAGTCTTCGGACCAAACTTCTGGTCGTCGAGTTTTCGAGCCGAACTTATAGGCTGTCATCTTGGACCAAACTCTCTTTATTTAACGGTCACGTGGAAGAATACAATCTATCTCCAAGACTTATATTGAAAGAACTTCACTTATAAATATGGTTGAATTTGAGTAATTTAAGATACATAATGTAAAATTATTTATGAAATTGGTTGAATGAAGATAAATTTTAGTAATTTGTAAAGTAACCATCTTTTTAATCTACCATAATAGCATATTGGCCGTAAGAAAAGGTGAGATCTAGAGAGCGAAAAAGAGCGTGAAACTCCACAGAATCTTACGAATATGATATACAGATATATATCAATAGGATGTATTAAAAAATTAATATTTCCTGATACGGATGATCCTTGTCTCAATTTTTAAGATTATCCCTATTAGGTACAACATTTGTTTGAAATGTGCACTAAACTACAAGCACAAGCAGCGAGAGCATATTCCTACATATTAAAAGCCTTATCATCAATAATTTGTGTCTTCTCACAATGGTGTGCATTTTTTATGTCTTTAATAAATCATGTTACATTTTGTAAGGTATATTTAATTTATTAATTTGGAAATAATATAAAACTAACCGGCCTTAATTAGGAAAGCAAGTCACTGTAACTCTTTTATTTCTTAGAGTCTCATTGAAGATAATAATGCCAATCAATTTCTATAAAAATACTTTAAACATTTTTAGTGTTTTTATCTTAATTATAATATATGTCTTGTTTTCTATTATAACAAAATATAATATTGAAAATAATAATTAATTAAATTTGTAATCATCACTAAAGTTATTATAGACTAGTGGTTTGTCCGCGGTTCATGCGGGATTGTTTGGAACATTATTTTTGATACTAAATTTATATTAATTTTATCTTGAAAAGATTACCTATATTTTATGTGAAATTATTATTTCTTGTCAACGTTGCATGCCTAAGATGCTTTATATTAAGTATCCAAGTTTTGGGGTTTTTTAACTTGGATTGTATAATGCTTGGTATTCAATGATTCATGCCTTTGATTATTTTATAATTATAGTGGTGTGATATATGTTTTATTTATGTTTTCTTTCATCATCATGGATGTATGGTGATATGTTAATTTGTTGGGTTCTTCTGTTTTGATGGGTTAGTTAGATAACACAACTATTAAATAAATATACATTTCTAAAATAAAAGTCATTAAGGATAAAAAATTTGCATTTATATAATGAGGTTTTATTGGTCAAAAATTATGAAAGTTAGATCTTGAATTTTTTTCATTATTATTATTTCATAGATTTCTTGTATCACATTTCACAAATTAACTTTTATTTGTAATTCATAGAATAATTGGTGCACAAAAAAGTGCACATAACTCATAGAATAACTGAAGAAACATTATTTGTTATCTATTATCGAAATTGAAAAAAAAAACAGAAGAAGCAACATGTCAATGACATGTAAGGTCAGTCGACAACTGTGACCACTTTTTTACTATTTTTTACTATTTTTTTACATTTATATGCTTTTGTTTTTTTACTATTCTTTCTCTCTCTAGCTTTTGCATCTCTTTTAAAACTTCCATTGTTTTTCTAATGGCTGAATTAAATATGGATTGCTCTTTTTATCTTATATGTTTTCACATCTCTAGCTCAAAACCCATGAGAACGAAGACTTTTCTATTTTTTATTTTTCTATTACGATTTTGTTTTTTCACCCTTTTTATCTTTTCTCTTCAAATTTCACCATCTCAGTCATTATACCAAGAAATTCATTAGTTATACACTCAAAAAATCTTTATGACAAGAATCTTTCCCCATATTGTTCTCCAACAAAAATATGCATACCTTATATGGCGTGACCCAGATGATAAGATTTTCTTTAATTGATCTTAGTTCTAAGCCTCTCATATTGGATTTAATGGCATGGTTTTGTCTCTCTTGTTCCTCACGGGTCTTTCTTTCATCAAACTCCCACACTAATGGCTCTATTTTTTCGTTTCGTGTACCTTACTTTGTTCACCAACTTGGATCAATCGAAGAACCATATTTTGTCATATATCTACTTTATCAAAATTTAGTTCTTGCATCGGCATGAAATTTCACGTCTTCTCCAAAACCTCCTATTTTGGGGGGAAAGTTTTAGGTGGGCTTAAGCTTAGTAAAATTTGAAAATGTTTTTTGGTAATAAAAGTGTATAATAATAAAAAATAAAAATAATTAATACTAAAAAAATTTCAAAAAATTATTATATTTATATTATTATATTATTTAAATTCATATTTGAATATATTTACTTCAATGATGATGTATAATTTACTACTACATTCTAAAAAAATTACCCAAAATATAAATCAACATTAATGTAATCATGTCATATCACATTTAACTATACATCATGTCATCTTTCTAGTATACTATGTCATATTTACTTAGTAAAAGTAAGGGATCCTAAAAGTAATTGTAGAGAGAAAATGTGTCAAAATCAATTTGCAAATAATATCTAGGGGATTCTATAAGCATAACTAAATTATTAAACCAAATAAATATAAGAATAACTTAATACATCGGTTATTCAATAAATTTAATAATCAGTTATAAGTATACATATAAAATAACCCAATCATCCTAGGTAAAAAAAGATGAAAAACTGAAGTTCTGCAGAGTAGTTAATCATCCAAGGTAAAAAGAAAATTCATGAACCTGTTGGAACTAATTTGAACCAGGAATCAGAGAAGTGGTTCGCTGTAACGAGGCATGGAAAGGCTTCACCTGGTAAGACATATACAGAAGAAAACAAAACCGATTATCGTAGAAACGAGGTTTCACCTTCCCTTTTATTCTCTCAGCTCATGAGGAGCAAGAAAAGGAAGTAGAGGAAGGAGAGCTAGTGAGCGAAGTTCAAAAAGTGGTAGAAGATGATTAGAAAACCTCCTCTTCTTCTTCGGAGGAGGAACCAGTACCAAAGACAATATTGTCGAATGGTGGAGGACAGAGGAAGCAACCTCACCGGCAGAATCGAACCTCAGAGAAATAAGACCAGAAATTTTCACACCACATCAAAAAACAATAAGAAGTCCTCGCTACTGAGGAACTAATGATCATGACAACATTTTTGGTGTGGGATACTCGCGGATTTAACAATATGCACAAACATGATACAGTTCTTTCTTGGTTAAATATAGTAAAATCCTCATTTGATTGTCTTTAGGAAACAGTGGTACAAGAATCAAATAGCTCAGTTATTTTTGAAGATGTCTTCTCAAGATGTATTCTCAGGTTGGGGAAGTGCCCCAAACTATGAGTATCATCACCTTGGAAGAATTTGATCGTGTGGATTGATGAAATAACACTCACAGTTCTGCATAAGTTCCCACAAATTATTATAGCCGGTATACAAACACTAAAAGGTGAGTTTTTTCTCTGTTCTTGTGTCTGCGCCTTTAACGAAACAAGAGACCGTATGGTTTTATGGGAAGATGTCAGGCGTCATAAAGATATTTTTAATACAACGTATGTTTCATGGGTTATTCTGGGGAACTTAATGAGATTCTAGCTTTTGAAGAACAGTCTCAACATTTGCAGAGGCTAAGTGACTAAGCTGAAATGAGGGACTTCCAAGAACTGATAGCGAATTGCGAGTTGTTTGATCTTGGTAGTACGAGTCCTCTGTTTTTTGGTGAAACAATAGAGGACAAGACTCTATTGGGATCTCTGATCATACGAGAACTCTTGTAAGCATTGAGAATGTTACGTATAATAAGAGATGCCCTTCCAATTCTTCAACTATATTGCAGACCACCCTCGGTATATGACTGTTGTCTATGATTATTAGAATGATACAGAGCCCATAGTCCAATCAGGAGCAGCTAAACACAGATTTCACAAGAAACTTAAAGGGCTAAAAACAATTTTAAGAGCCTTAAAGAGAGAATGATACAGAAATATAAATAGAAGGACGAAGGTTGCATTCGAGGTTCAATGTGCTAGAAAAGATCAAGCATTACAAACCCGTGCACTGAAATATTCAAAGCAGAAGCTGCTGCCATGAATGAGTTGAAACACTACGCAGAGATGGATGAAAAATTCTTTCAACAGAAATCTCAAATATCCTGCTTGAACCATGAGGATCAAAACACCTCTCTTTCTCACAAGAGTTGTTCACATTTATAAATTAAAAAAAAATTCCATCCGAAGGCTGATGTACAGAGAAAGAGTATTGATGTCTGACCCAAACTAAACCAGAGAGGAGGCAGTGCCACATTTTAAGGATTTCTTCAATACTTCAACTAGGCAGCAGGGCGCGCCTTCGCTAAGTGCGCTTCTGCCTTCGTTAAGTGAACTCACTGAACTAATTTCTTTCAAATGCACTGCGAATGATGCGAAAAACTTGCAAATATGGTAACAGAAGAAGAAATAAGCGAGCTCTCAACTCTAAGTCTGCAAACCAGACCCCCTGATCAATATGTAAACACAAAAGAATTCTTCATCAAAGTGATATTCCATTAAGAGTATATACTGCAATAAGGAAGAGAACACTGGAGAAAGATGCTAAGCAATAAGGAGGGAAGGATACATGAAGAAAGGGAAATGCGATTGATTCGATGAGTCTTTTACAGTCATAAACAAAGTTAGTTACAAGGGTTGTAAATGTACCTGAGCATATAAAAAGGACAGGTTGTAAACAAAAAGGATTATCGTAGTTTTGTATTGGCTTAGCTCTCCGGATTGTGGAGGTTAAGAGGGGGGGGGGTTGGGAAGTTCTTCATCAATATATTCTTCAGTTCTTATCAAATTGGTGCAAGTGAACGCTCTGGATCAGAATATCGCACTGAATCAAGATGACGAGACCGACGCAACCATCGGGAAATCTGGATTCATTATCGGTGCAAGTCGCGGAACATCACAAAACGAGTGTTCAGCAACGAGGTAGCGATTCACCAGACGAATCCGATTATCCTATCTCACGATCCCCAAGTACTTGTTTCTAACTCAGAACCTTGCCATAGTTCTAGGAATATCGAGGATCAGGTTAGAATTCTGTTGATGGAGAATCGCGACAGTCTGATTAAACGCATAGAGATTTCAATCTTCAACGGGTATGATCTTTACGGTTGGATAGCGTTTTAGCAGAATGTTCAGAATCGGAGGCTATTGTGAATTGATGAAGATAGAACTAGTTTCAGTGAGCCTTAGTGGAAACGTTGTAAGCTGGTTTAACAGGGAGATCTTACATCAACCATTTATTAACTGGATACATTTCAAAGATAGACTGATTGCACGGTTTAGCACAGTCAAGTTTCGAGATCTAAGCCAACCATTCTTTGCAGTACAACAAACAAGATTATTACCGAGTATATTCATAAATTTGAAGATTTTGTCCACTCAAGATCGGGGTATGACAGAAAAACAGAAGGAAATGATCTTTATGAATGGACTGTCAGCTGAAATAAGAGAAGTGTTTACAATGTGTAAACCAATTGATTTGCCAGACATGATTTCGACTGCGTATCAAATGGAGTCTAGTTCCCTGTTCAGTATGGTTCAGAAGGACATGCAGAATCGTAATATGGCTATGTTAAGACCTCCAAAGAACAAGAGGAAGTCCTACTCAAACTTTAATACGAATACATGATGGATTGTAAAGACGCAATCGGTGTCTACGCCACGCCAGTCGAGACAACAAAGACCTCAGTTATGGTTATCAAAAGCGTATATTGCAGAGAAGAGGAGATTGGGTCTTTGTTATACGTGTGATGCGAAATGGTCGAGGCAACATGTGTGTCCTAATGCTACATTGCAAGTGTTGACAGAATTAAATGGAATGGATGTATCCTTAATTGATCAAGAAGTTTGGGACACTGAGGACGATGATATCCTGTGGGAACCACAACTCAAATCAATTTCTTTCAAATCTTTCATGGGTAGTTCATCACCAACGACCACAAAGTTGAGAGGTATGTTGAAGAAGCTGACTATGGTGGTGATGCTCAATAGTGGAGCAACACATAATTTCATATCACCAGCGTTGGCAGGGCAAACAAGACTGAAGGTTGAGAAGCGTAGAGATATGGAAGTTATGTTGGGAACATGGGTGTATGTTCACAGTTTGGGAGTGTGTACAAATGTTCAAATCACATTGCAAGGGGTCACATTTACAACAGACTTCATTGTCTTGGATTTGGGAGCAGTTGATGCAATTTTAGGTATGCAATGGTTGAGAACATTAGGTAAATGTCAAATTGACTGGGACAAACATGAATATGAGATTTGTTACAAGGGGAAACGGGTTAAACTCACTGGTGATCCGACATTACACAATCCACATAAGTCTTTGAGAGCCTTACAGGAAAATGACGATGTACATAGGGACCTTCAGGAGATTTTGGAAAGGTTTGAGCATGTATTTAAGGAACCCACAGAGTCACCCCTGGTTAGGGGTAGGGAACATGGGATCACTTTGCAACCATAATTGGGACCAGTGATTGTGAGGCTGTATAGGTACCCACAAGTACACAAGGATGTTATGGAGAAAAGTGTCCAAGAGATGCTCGCAGTGGGATCGATTAGTCCTAGCCACAGTCCATACTCAAGTCATGTGATGTTAGTTCAAAAAGGACAATTCGTGAAAGTTTTGCGTTGACTATAGAGCCCTCAATAGAGCTACGGTTCCAGAAAAGTATCCATTTCCGGTCTTCGATCAGTTATTGGGTGAGTTAAATGGAGTGCAATGGTTTTCTAAATTGGACTTACGATCATGGTATCATCAATTCAGGATGAAGGAGCCTGATGTGGAGAAGACAGCTTTTCGAACTCACGAAGGTAATTATGAAGTTCTGGTTATGCCTTTTGGACTGACGAATGCTCCAGCTACATTTCAAGCACTGATGAATGAGATGTTTTAGAAACTTTTGAGAAAGTTTGTCTTAGTGTTTTTTGACGATATACTGATTTATAGATCGTCGTTGGAGTTACATGTTAAACATTTGGAGGCGGTTTTGAACGTGTCTAAGGAGCATAAATTGTTTGCGAACAAAAAGAAATGTGCTTTCGGTCAAAAAGGTGAAGTATCTTGGGCACATTAATTCTGAGTTTGGGGTTTCAACTGATCCTCAAAAGATTAGTACCGTCGAGAAGTGGCCTAACCCAAGGACTGTGAAGGATTTGCGAGGTTTTTTAGGCCTAACAGAGTACTATTGACGGTCTGTTCAGGGTTATGGGACATTCGCGAAGCCGTTAACATATTTGTTAAAGAAGGAACAATTTGAATGGTCTTCCACAGTTCAAAAGGCGTTGATACATTGAAAGCTGCTATGGTATCGATTCCAGTTTTCGCTTTGCCTGATTTTACTCAATTGTTTGTGATTAAATCAGATGCCTCCGGTTTTGGATTAGGAGCGGTCCTTATGTAGGAGAAATATCCAATCGCTTACTTTAGTCATTCTCTGACTAGTAAGGAGCAATTAAAACCCATATATGTGCGGGAGCTAATGGCCATTGTGTTCTCTATTCAAAAGTGGTGACTTTATCTTTTTGGCAGGGGTCTTGTAGTACGTACGGATCAGCAGAGTTTGAAATAGCTGCTTGAACAGAGGGAAGTGACGTTAGAGTATCAAAGGTGGTTAACAAGGATTATGGGATATGACTTTGATATTGAATATAAGTTGGGAGCAGAGAATAAATTAGCTGATGGACTTTCTCGAATTTTGCAGTATGCTTTGCATGAATTACAGTCACACTTGCAATCGTTGACAGTCCATTCTTCCTCGCGGCTTCAGGACATTTATGTAGAACTGGATCCAGAACATGGCATTCAGGAGTTGATTGCGAAGTTGAGTAAAGGTGAGGCGGTAAAGGAGGGTTATTCTTTGTGTCAAGGACGCTTATAGTACAAAGGTTGTTTGGTGTTGCCAGTGCATTCCAAGCATATCGCCTTGATTCTTCAGGAATGTCATGATGGGTTGTTGGGTGGGCATTCTGGTGTTTTAAAGACCTTAAAACGAATACGAGAATTTTTTTTATTTACCACAGATGAGGAAGGTAGTCAGTAAGTATGTGGCAGCTTGCGTGGTGTGTCAGACTCGTAAGTATTCAACGCTTTCACTATATATTTTACTATTGAGTTACCTGTTCAGATTTGGGAGGATATCTCTTTGGTTTTGATTGAAGGATTTACCATCCTCAGGGGGAGTAAATGTCATATTGGTTGCTGTGGATAAGTTCAGAAAATACAATCATTTTTGACACTCAAGCATCCATTTACTGCAGCTGATGTAGCTAAGAAGTTTCTCTATGAAGTAGTCTGACTTCATGCATATCCTTAGTCTATCATTTCTGATGGAGACAAGTTTTTTTAGCAGCCTTTGGGGAGACTGTTTCAGAGCATCATGCACACGTTTGCGGTTCAGTACAACATTTCATCCGCAATCCGATGGACAGAAAGAGGTCTTGAACCATTGGCTGGAAACTTACTTGCGCTGTTTTTCTTCTTCTCATTTGAAGACCTGGGCAAAATACTTAATGTAGGCGGAATTGTGGTATAACACATCCTTTCATACTGCAACTCAGTGTTCTCCATTCAAGTTGGTCTATGGCCGTGATCCCCCATCTCTTTTGCAGTTTGAAGATGGATCTACACATAACTGAGTTAGAAACAATGTTGCGAGAACGTGATGTTTTGTTGAGTGATTTGAAGCAACATTTCCTTAAGGCTCAAGAGGGGATGAAAAATAATGCAGATAAGGACAAAAGATAATTGGAGTTTCTTCAAGGGGATATGGTGTATTTGAAGTTACGACCATATAGACAGCAATCGGTTCAACGTCGAATATGTCAGAAGCTATCCACTCGCTATTACGGACCTTATAAAGTAGTGAAGAAGATAGGTCAGGTCGCCTATTGTTTGCGTCTTCCTGGTGATTTTATGAGTCATCCGGTGTTTCATGTGTTGTATGAAACCGGTGGTGGGTCAAGACAATTCTATCACACCACTACCTCTTTTGTTATCGGACTCTGACGAATTGGTTGTGGAAGAACTTACCAGCACATGAGACTTTGCGGATGCGTTTGGAGTTTAAGTCGCAGTTTCGTCCTATGAGCTTGGGGACAATCTTGGTCTTTGCGAGGGTGGTATTGATATGCCATTAAGAGTATATACTACAAGAAGGAAGAGAACACTGGAGAAGAATGCTAAGCAACAAGGAGGGAAGGATACATGAAGAAAGGGAAATGTGATTGATTCAATGTCTTTTACAGTCATAAACAAAGTTAGTTACAAGGGTTGTAAATGTACATGAGCATATAAAAAGACTCGAGTTGTAAACATAAAGGATTACAAAGTTTGGTATTGGCTTAGCTCTCCAGATTGTGGATGTTAAGAGGGGCGGTTGGGAGGTTCTTCATCAATATATTATTCAGTTCTTATCACAAAGCTTGAGATGTGATTGGTCCAAACTTTGTGGCTGTTGTCCAGTCCTTCTTTCAGAACAATCACATGACCAAAGGTGTTAATGCAATGATTTTAACTCTCATTCCCAAAAAAACTGATGCCAAGGATTTGATCTATTCAGAATGTTCTTGTCACTTCTACATTACTCTCGCAGAATGCATATGACGATCACATCATTTTACGGTCCAAATTGCATTTTGCACATGATATCTTGTGTATTTGCATGGTTTTAAGCATCATTTTAGTTTTCATTTTTCCATTGAGATGCATTTAGAGTACATTTAGGTGCATGGCATATACATTTGTCCATATTAGGTAATATATATGCCATCTGATGACTTTGGAACTTGATTTAGGGCAAAATGAGTGATTTTGGTTGAGAAACAAAATGGAGCCTAAGTGTGACAGTTGCCTTCTGTTGTGGTGTGGTGAAGCCACTGGAGAAAAAAACTAGTCTCTATTCGATAATGGTTTACTGTAGATCCCTACTGTATTTGTTAGAGCACTGCAGTGGTTTACTATAGCCGCTGGAGCATTTTATCAGTTTATTGTAGTAGTTTCATCAAGCCGCTGGAGAAAGAGGCGAGTCCCTGTTCAATATCGGTTTAATCTAGCCATTGGAGCAATATAGCGGTTTACTATAGCGACCTATTGTAGCCGCTGGAGCACTGTAGCCATTTCGACAAACCGCTGGGAGCTTTTAAAAGTCAACATTTGGAGATTGAATAGATTTTTACCTCTTCGTTTTTAGAGCACTATAAATATATTCTAGACCTAATTTTGGGATTTATCTTGTTTTCTCTCAAAAATTCATTAATATATGGAGAAAGGTTGAACCTTTAATAGTTAAATCTTTTCTTCTAGAGTAATTTGAGTTTATCTCATCTTCTTAACATGGGTTTAAGGTTAAACATGATGATTAGTGAGTAAAATCTTTTTGGATTCATGGGTTAGGGTGATTAGAGTGATTAAGTGAAGATCTAAAGAGTTGAATATTAGATCTAGTTTTTTTCCTTGCTTATTGAGTGTGTTTAGTGCTAGATTAGTCTTGATCTCTCAAATCTTGATCATTAGAAATTTCACACCCGGATGAAATATTTGAACCAACTTAACTTAGCTCTTGCCTTCCTAACAAATAAGAAGTGATGTTAGGGTGCTTAGATAGTAATTAAACATGTTCTTAATGATTGCTTTATTGAACTAAACCAATGAGAATTGATGTTTAATGATTGATTGCAAATAAACTTTTATCTTTGTTGGAGTCAAAATTGGCCACGACGAAATCAACGGCTCAAGTCCCCGGAGAATTCTTCTTCCGAGGCTTCGGCTCAACAAAGTTTATTAGAACAACTACCACCAAAAGCCATTCTACAACAACCAATACAACAATCAACAAAGTGGCTACTAACCCAAATCCAACTACCATTCACCTCATGGTCAAGCCAAATCTTCAACCTCTGCTCCTCAGGAGAGTAGCATTGATGCTCGTTGAGACAGATCTTAGAATCTCAAACTATAAATGAAAAGGTTGATGGAAACTACAATGACCTCAACAACAAGTTCACACACCTCATCTCTAACTTCAAAGCTTTGGAGAACCATTTTGCCTCTATGACTTCAACCTTCAAGCGTCCAATGCGATCTCTACCAGGGAAATCAGAGCAGAGTCCCAAAGAGTATTGCAATGCTATCCTCTCCACTGACATTTCTTGAATTAAATTGAGTGATACTGAGAAAGAGGTGGATGAGTTTGAAAGACTCTTGTATGAAACATAGATTGTTACCAAGGCTGGAGAAAAGATTGTGAAGAAGGTCGAATACAAGGTCGTGGATAGGGTTGAGATGCGAGCTATCGAGAAGGTTGAGGAAAAGGGTGTGCAACGAGTTAGACACAAGGCTAAGAAACCGGTAATTGGAAAACTGCCAAGAAGTTGAAGGAGGTTAATCTGGAAGAAACTTATGAGGTTGAGCAATCACCATATGATAAGATCTCTTTTCCACAAAGTTTTCGCAAAAAGCTCAAAAGAAGGTGATCTCCACGTTCAGGAAAGACATGGATGATGTAGGAGTCAAGCTTCCACATATATTGAATATGCATGATGCTCATGTCCAAATGATGCTCATCAAGAATATTTTAGCTCAGAAAGAAGAAGTAGCAGAGGTTTTAGACATTTATATTGTTAAACCTGATCCACCAGTCACACCAAAGTCCATTTCCATTACAATAAAATAGCTTGTTTCCTACGGAGGATATCGCAAAAAATTTGTCGGAATAAGCAGTGAATGGGGCCGTTATGGTACTGCTTGGACATACGTACGTTTTTTGTTCCGACGATATATAACTTTCTCGTCCTTTGTTTTTGCAGAGACCAACCCTTTACCTCCGATCCCGGACGACGTGATCTTTGTGAGGGATCTTCTTCGGACAGGTTCGTTCTTTTGGACTTCTTTCATCTCGAAGTGGTCGTGGAAGAAGGATCTGAACCGGCAATGGATGAGTTATTGTCGAGGGACATTCCGGTGTCTCGAGGGAACACAAGGACTTCCTAGGGCAAAGGGGTTGATCTAGATGATCTCGAATTTTCCTCGGACGATTTCTTGTCTGGATGGCCTTCCAACTTTTCTCCGGTAACTGGAGTGGCGCTAGCGATTTTTCCCTGCCGGATTGTAACTTCAATGACCTTTTCAAGGATCTTCTGGCTGAGTTCAATCTTCCTCCTACCGTGGATGGCCAAGCGAGGTCGAAAGCCTTTTCGGATGGTTCCACGATGGTCAATGCGGTTAGTAATTCAAACTTCGCTTATGTCTGCCATATATTCTTTTGGGACATGTTTCCTTAGCTTTGAACCTGTACATGGACTGCTCTCATTCAAGTCGGCTCTCGAGGCGAGCTACCGGGAGGCGAGACTCTGCCGTTTCAAGGCTGAGAGAGCACAGAGCGAGGATCTGGAGAGGAAGCATGCTAAGGATCTTTGTCATGCGGAAAGGCGAGGGAAATGCGAGATCTTTGCGGTGACCACAGGTCACACTGCTCAGTTCAGGGCTGAGTTCGGAAAGCTTAGGGGAGCCCAAGAGCTTATGGGTGATTTCATAGAGTGTCGTGGAGCCGTTGGTGCCTTGTCGCGGACAAGGGCCGAGGGCTACATTTTCCAAGCTGAGATAGATATGATGACCAGCTATCTGGGCGAGTACGAAGGATTCGATGCTATGGTCCCTCCTCTTGAGGAGAAGGTGCTGGGATGTTGGGATCCTATCCCAGTTTCCCTTGATACGGAGGAGACAGTGATCGGGGTTGCTGACGAGAGAGTTGAGGTGAATCAGTTGTTCGGCACGTTTGGTCGTTTGATGTCGGGAAATTTTGAGAGTGACCCTTGAACGATCTGTAGGTGGTTATTTTTATGTTTTAGTTGTGTCGTGCTGAATGTGGCCGTTTTTAAGTTTATGCTTAGGCCTAATGTGACCTTTTTTTATTTGAGACTGGCCATACACGACTTTTCGAACATCTGCCTTTAATGGCTTGTATATTGGAAAACAGTTCATATTTTAGAAGAGTTTTGAGAATTTATGATTTCGATTTGGTGAAGAGCAAAGAATACGAATTGTCATCTCGCATCTAACTCGTGTTTATGTATCGTTCTATTTGTTGCTCGTTCGAGATATGTGGAAAAGTTCCATGAGCGTTTAGATGTGAACGAAGAGACATGCTTTCAGGATCTCATATCTATCGATACTCATGCCTTAAGACGGTAGAGACCAGTGTGTTAGGTTTATGGCAAGACCTAGGTTTACTTTCGGTTAAGGCTGTGCAATGACTAATCGGCTTTTGTATTGTGTGTTGTGATTTCAACATGATTACGTACCTCTTTAAAGTCTGTGATATGTTCTCGGCTTATACGACTTGTATGGTCGGAATCGAGCATCTCTCCAAGGACAATTTTTAAGTCTCCTGGAAGTGCGGACCAAAATTTTGGATTTTTTGTGCGCAATTATCCTAGTCGGATGTATGAACACCGTTCGTGAGAAAGGTTAGGTACGTTTGTTTAGGACGGCTAATGTACTCGTCGGGGTTAATCGGCGAGTAAGGTGTAAGAGAGAGTGCTCGTTTATGATAATAGTCGCGGCCGGACTGTTTCTGAGTTTTGAAAATATAGTTTTGGAGGTTTCATGCGACGTCTCACATTATGCTCTGAAAGTATAAGGTGTGTAAGTTGACAATTCTGGGTGTGAACTGATGTTGACCTCTTCGAGGATAGGGCCTCGATGGTGTTTT
Organism: Sinapis alba; assembly: GCA_012274485.2. Taxonomy (NCBI): domain Eukaryota; kingdom Viridiplantae; phylum Streptophyta; class Magnoliopsida; order Brassicales; family Brassicaceae; genus Sinapis; species Sinapis alba. The sequence continues at coordinate 84,207 of MU105877.1, read as the reverse complement.
ACCAGAAGGTGCTTTATGAGTAAGTGATTGTACGGAAGAGGTTTTGTTTGTAATTGGATTGTTCAGAATAGTTTTAGATGTTCATGTGATAAAAGAGACTTTGCAAGGTTTGCGTTTTCTTATTATCGAATTTTTTAAAAAAAATATCGAGTACAAGGCGAATATTTAAAATGGGGGGAGTATACATATACGCACCCACTCTCACATTTTTAGAGAGGGGGATAGCTGAACTTGTCATTTGGACAAGCTGCCTACGTACCCCTTTCGAGGATCAAGCCATCTCGTAGTTTAGTGCTTTGGCGGCGAGTGTTTCTACTCGGCTGTAGTTTCGTCGACCACCTTAGTCACGGTGGCAGGGTCAACGTTTTTTTCCAAGATTGTCTCCTTTGATTGGGTTGTTACGTTGGGCTCGGACGTTTTCTTGCTTTCTTCGTTCAGGGCCATTGTTTGGGATGACAACTTCGGATCATCTTTTTGAGAGACGTTTTTAGTCGGTGGCTGAGTGGTCTTTGCTCGTTTGGGTTTTACCATCGAAGTAGTCGTGATCTGTCTAGCTTGTCTTCAGTTAAGAGATAGAGTCGGGACTGTTTCTGACTACCCCAGATCTTGGTAGTTCCATTCTGAGTTGGGAACTTAATGCCTATGATGTAGGTTGAAGGGACTGCCTTCATGGCATTGAGCCAGAGAGTGCCCATAATTACATTGTAGATGGCGGGGTACTCAACGACTGTGAAGTGGACAATTTTTGTCACTTCTTTTGCCATGACCGGGAGTTCGATCGATCCAGAAGTTATTTCGGTTACGCCAGAGAAACCAGTACACGTTTTTGGCGTTGGTACGGCCTCTTTCAGCTTGACGTTCATCCTCCTAAGTGTATCACGAGAGATGACATTGATTGTGCTCCCAGTATCGATGAGGACTTTGGCGACCTTGAGACCTTTGATTATGAGGTCAATAATGAGTGGGTCGCAGTGAGGTTGATCCATTTCGCCAGCTTCCTCCTCCTCGAAGGTGATGGAGTTATTTTTATTATTTGAGGGCGGAAACCAGGTTGGTCAGTTCTCGCATACTTCTGCCTTTTGCTGATAGGCCTTGATCGATGTTACGAGAACGTGATGTTTTGTTGAGTGATGTGAAGCAACATTTCCTTAAGGCTCAAGAGAGGATGAAAAATAATGCAGATAAGGACAAAATGGAGCCTAAGTGTCACAGTTGCCTTCTGTTGTGGTGTGGTGAAGCCACTGGAGAAAGAGACTAGTCTCTATTCGATAATGGTTTACTGTAGAGCCCTACTGTATTTGTTAGAGCACTGCAGTGGTTTACTATAGCCGCTGGAGCATTGTATCAGTTTATTGTAGTGGTTTCATCAAGCCGCTGGATAAAGAGGCGAGTCCCTGTTCAATATCGGTTTAATCTAGCCGTTGGAGCAATATAGCGGTTTACTATAGCGACCTATTGTAGCCGCTGGAGCACTGTAGCCGTTTCAACAAACCGCTGGGAGCTTTTAAAAGTCAACATTTGGAGATTGAACAGATTTTTACCTCTTCGTTTTTAGAGCACTATAAATATATTCTAGACCTAATTTTGGGATTTATCTTGTTTTCTCTCAAAAATTCATTAATATATGGAGAAAGCTTGAAGCTTTAATAGTTAAATCTTTTCTTCTAGAGTAATTTGAGTTTATCTCATCTTCTTAACATGGGTTTAAGGTTAAACATGATGATTAGTGAGTAGAATCTTTCTGGATTCATGGGTTAGGGTGATTGGAGTGATTAAGTGAAGATCTAAAGTGCTGAATATTAGATCTACTTTGTTTCCTTGCTTATTGAATGTGTTTAGTGCTAGATTAGTCTTGATTTCTCAAATCTTGATCATTAGACATTTCACACTCGGATGAAATATTTGAACCAACTTAACTTAGCTCTTGCCTTCCTAACAAATAAGAAGTGATGTTAGGGTGCTTAGATAGTAATTAAACATGTTCTTGATGATTGCTTTATTGAATTAAACCAATGAGAATTGATGTTTAATGTTTGATTGCAAATAAACTTTTATCTTTGTTGGAGTTAAAATTGGTCACGACTAAATCAACGGTTCAATTCCCCGGAGAATTCTTCTTCCGAGGCTTCGGCTCAACAAAGTTTATTAGAACAACTACCACCAAAAGCCATTCTACAACAACCAATACAACAATCAACAAAGTGGCTACTAACCCAAATCCAAGTACCATTCACCTCATGGTCAAGCCAGATCTTCTACCTCTGCTCCTCAGGAGAGTAGCACTGATGCTATGCTGAGACAGATCTTAGAATCTCAAACTATAAATGAAAAGGTTGATGGAAACTACAATGACCTCAACAACAAGTTCTCACACCTCGTCTCTAACTTCAAAGCTTTGGAGAACCATTTTGCCTCTATGACTTCAACCTTCAAGCGTCCAATGCGATCTCTACCAGGGAAATCAGAGCAGAGTCCCAAAGAGTATTGCAATGCTATCCTCTCCACTGACATTTCTTGAATTAAATTGAGTGATTCTGAGAAAGAGGTGGATGAGTTTTGAGTTTGAAAGACTCTTGTATGAAACATAGATTGTTACCAAGGCTGGAGAAAAGATTGTGAAGAAGGTCGAACACAAGGTTGTGGAAAGGGTTGAGATGCGAGCTATCGATAAGGTTGAGGAAAAGGGTGTGCAACGAGTTAGACACAAGGCTACGAAACCGGTAATTGGAAAACTGCCAAGAAGTTGAAGGAGGTTAATCTGGAAGAAACTTATGAGGTTGAGCAATCACCATATGATAAGATCTCTTTTCCACAAAGTTTTCGCAAAAAGCTCAAAAGAAGGTGATCTCCACGTTCAGGAAATACATGGATGATGTAGGAGTCAAGCTTCCACATATATTGAATATGCATGATGCTCATGTCCAAATGATGCTCATCAAGAATATTTTAGCTCAGAAAGAAGAAGTAGCAGAGGTTTTAGACATTTATATTGTTAAACCTGATCCACCAGTCACACCAAAGTCCATTTCCATTACAATAAAATAGCTTGTTTCCTACAGAGGATACCGCGAAAAAATTGTCGGAATAAGCAGTGAATGGGGCCGTTATGGTACTACTTGGACATACGTACGTTTTTTTGTTCCAACGATATATAACTTTCTCGTCCTTTGTTTTTGCAGAGACCAACCATTTACCTCCGATCCCGGACGACGTGATCTTTGTGAGGGATCTTCTTCGGACCGGTTCGTTCTTTTGGACTTCTTTCATCCTGAAGTGGTCGTGGAAGAAGGATCTGAACCGGCAATGGATGAGTTGTTGTCGAGGGACATTCCAGTGTCTCGAGGGAACACAGGGCCTTCCAAGGGCAAAGGGGTTGATCTAGATGATCTCGAATTTTCCTCGGACAATTCTTGTCTGGATGGCCTTCCAACTTTGCTCCGGTAACCGGAGTGGCGCTAGCGATTTTTCCCTGCCGGATTGTAACTTCAGTGACCTTTTCAAGGATCTTCCGGCTGAGTTCAATCTTCCTCCTACCGTGGATGTCCAAGCGAGGTCGAAAGCCTTTTCGGAGGGTTCCACGATTGTCAATGTGGTTAGTAATTCGAACTTCGCTTATGTCTGCCATATATTCTTTTGGGACATGTTTCCTTAGCTTTGAACCTGTACATGGACTGCTCTCATTCAAGTCGGCTCTTGAAGGCGAGCTACCAGGAGGCGAGACTCTGCCGATTCAAGGCTGAGAGAGCACAGATCGAGGATCTGGAGAGGAAGCATGCTAAGGATCTTCATCGTGCGGAAAGGCGAGGGAAATGCGAGGTCTTTGCGGTGACCACAGGTCACACTGCTCTCAGTGTGAACGAAGAGACATGCTTTCAGGATCTCATATCTATCGATACTCATGCCTTAAGACGGTAGAGACCAATGTGTTAGGTTTATGGCAAGACTTAGGTTTACTTTCGGTTAAGGCTGTGCAATGACTAATCGGCTTTTGTATTGTGTGTTGTGATTTCAACCTGATTATGTACCTCTTTAAAGTCTGTGATATGTTCTCGGCTTATACGACTTGTATGGTCGGAATCGAGCATCTCTCCAAGGACAATTTTTAAGTCTCCTGGAAGTGCGGACCAAAATTTTGGATTTTTTTGTGTGCAATTATCCTAGTCGGATGTATGAACACCGTTCGTGAGAAAGGTTAGGTACGTCTGTTTAGGACGGCTAATGTACTCGTCGGGGCTATTCGGCGAGTAAGGTGTAAGAGAGAGTGCTCGTTTATGATAATAGTCGCGGCAGGACTGTTTCTGAGTTTTGAAAATATAGTTTTGGAGGTTTCATGCGACGTCTCACATTATGCTCTGAAAGTATAAGGTGTGTAAGTTGATAATTCTGGGTGTGAACTGATGTTGACCTCTTCGAGGATAGGGCCTCGATGGTGTTTTACCAGAAGGTGATTTATGAGTAAGTGATTGTACCGAAGAGGTTTTGTTTGTAATTGGATTGTTCAGAATAGTTTTAGATGTTCATGTGATAAAAGAGACTTTGCAAGGTTTGCGTTTTCTTATTATCGTTTTTTTAAAAAAAAAATCGAGTACAAGGCGAATATTTAAAATGGGGGGAGTATACATATACGCACCCACTCCCACATTTTTAGAGAGGGGGATAGCTGAACTTGTCATTTGGAGAAGCTGCCTTTGTACCCCTTTCGAGGATCAAGCCATCTCGTAGTTCAGTGTTTTGGCGGCGAGTGTTTCTACTCGGCTGTAGTTTCGTCGACCACCTTAGTCACGGTGGCAGGGTCAACGTTTTTTTCCAAGATTGTCTCCTTCGATTGGGTTGTTACGTTGGGCTCGGACATTTTCTTGCTTTCTTCGTTCAGGGCCGTTGTTTGGGATGACAATTTCGGATCATCTTTTTGAGAGACGTTTTTAGTCGGTGGCTGAGTGGTCTTTGCTCGTTTGGGTTTTACCATCGTAGTAGTCGTGATCTGTCTAGCTTGTCTTCAGTTAAGAGACAGAGTCGGGACTGTTTCTGACTACCCCAGATCTTGGTAGTTCCGTTCTGAGTTGGGAACTTAATGCCTATGATGTAGGTTGAAGGGACTGCCTTCATGGCCTTGAGCCAGAGAGTGCCCATAATTACATTGTAGATGGCGGGGTAATAAACGACTGCGAAGTGGACAATTTTTGTCACTTCTTTTGCCATGACCGGGAGTTCGATCGATCCGGAAGTTATTTCGGTTACGCTAGAGAAACCAGTACACGTTTTTGGCGTTGGTACGGCCTCTTTCAGCTCGACGTTCATCCTCATAAGTGTATCACGAAAGATGACATTGATTGTGCTCCCAGTATCGATGAGGACTTTGGCGACCTTGAGATCTTTGATTATGAGGTCAATAATGAGTGGGTCGCAGTGAGGTTGATCCATTTCGCCAGCTTCCTCCTCCTCGAAGGTGATGGAGTTATTTTTGTTATTTGAGGGCGGAAACCAGGTTGTTCAGTTCTCGCATACTTCTGCCTTTTGCTGATAGGCCTTTATCGATGAGACCGTGTTGCCACAAAAGTGTGATCCTCCGATGATCATGTTAATCTTGTGACGGTTGCTGTTGTTGCCCTTCTCATCCTGCCTTCTTCCGCGTTTATATTTCAAAGAGTTTTTGGTTTGGGGAGGTTTGTTGTTTTTCGGAGGACGATCAAAGTTGCCGATGAGGTCCTTGACGCTTGTTACCCCAAAAAGTTCTCCCGCGACTAGTTTCGCTGCCAATCTCGCTCCGAGAACTTTGCAGTTAAAGGTCAAGTGGCCGTGAGTCTGATGGAAGTTGCAGAAGACGCTCTCATCATAAAGGACAAACCTCATGCAACACATGGACTTGAAACTCCAATTACGATGAGAGTGTCTTCTGCGACTTCCATCAGACTCGCGGCCACTTGACCGTTAACTGTAAAGTTCTCGGAGCGAGAATTGCAGCAAAACTAGTCGTGGGAGAAGTCTCCAGGGTAACAAGTGCCAAGGACCTCATCCGCAACTCTGATCGTCCTCCAAAAAATGACAAACCTCCCCAAACCGAAAACTCTTTGAGGGATAAACACGAAAGGAGGCAAGATAAGAAGGGCAACGACAGCAATCGTCGCAAGATTAACATGATCATAGGAGGATCACATTTTTTGTGGCAATACAGTCTGATCGATCAAGGCCTATCAGCAAAAGGCAGAAGCAAGCGAGAATTGGTCTACCTGGTATTTGCCCTTGGATAACACAAATAACTACATCAACCTCATTGCGACCCACTCATCATTGACCTCATAATCAAAGACCTCGAGGTCACCAGAGTCCTCATCGACACTAGGAGCACAGTCAACGTCATCTTCCGCGACATGCTCAAGAGGATGAATGTCGAGCTGAAAGAGGTCATACCAACGCCAAAACCATTGACTGGTTTCTCTGGCGTAACCGAAATGACTCTCAGATCGATCAAACTCCCGATCATGGCAAAAGAAGTGACGAAAATCGTCCACTTCGCAATTGTTGACTAGCGGGCCATCTATAATGTAATCATGGGCACTCCCTATCTAGACGCCATGAAGGCAAACCCTTCAACCTACCACCTAGGCATTAAGTTCCCAGCTCAAAACGGAACTGTCGTGATCTGGGTTAGCCAGAAACAGTTGCGACTCTGTCTCTTAGCTGAACACAAGCTAAGATAGATCACGACTACTTCGATGGTAAAACCCAAACGAACAAAGACTACTCAGCCACCGACTGAAAACATCTCTCAAAAAGACGATCCGAAATTGTCACCCCAAGCAATGACTCCGAACAAATAAAGCAAGAAAACGCCCGAGCCCAATGCAACAACCCAACCGGAGGAGACAATCCCAGAAAAAGACGTTGACCCTGCCACAGTCACCTCGACTAAGGTGGTCGACGCAACTACGGCCGAGTAGAAACACACGCCGCCAAAACACTGAACTACGAGATGGCTTGATCCTTGAAAGGGGTACGTAGGCAGCTTGTCCAAACGATAAGTTCAGCTATCTCCCACTCTAAAAAAGGGGAGGGAGTGGGTGCGTATACGTATACTCAAAGAGGTCGAACATCAGTCCTGGAATCGTCAACTTACAAACTTATACTTTCAAAGCATAATGCGAGGCTGACGTGGTGTGTATTTTGTTCTAGCAGGTTAATAAATATATTAAACAATCAACTGTCAAATTAACCATAATCTTAACACACTCTATAATATTCTTGCGAAAAGAGATCATGTGTAGTACTTAGAAATTGAATCCACGGAGAGCAAAGGCACAATTTCAATTTCTTATTTCTAAAGACTAAGCTAGGAGAATATATATATTAGTAATGAATAATCAGATTAAGGACCAGCTTTCGCGTGCATCTAACAGCCTAGATCAACATAATCTATTCTAGCACAGAACCTACTCTCGTAGTTGTCCATGTCCTATCATCGAAATCCTAATTAGCTACTCTAGAATGCAAGCATTAAGCACAACTCAATTGATGGATATTAACTTAACCTAACAATCCTATTTTTGGGCTAATCCATAGTTGCTATCATTCAAGTTTAAATCTAATTAGTAACTACTCAAACATGATCTTTGTCACAGAAATCATAGATGAATAGAATATATATGAAATCAAATAAAAAATCAAAGAAGTTCCAGGAGGACTCTGAAGGAGTCTCTCCTTTTTTTCCTAATAAAAAATGAAACTAAAATGTTATGCAAAACTTTTGTCTAACTATTCTTCTCCTTTCTCTGTCTTTCTCTGGACATATATATAAAACCCTAAATTTAGGTCAAAACTCGTCTAGGGTATTTTTATCTTTTTGACTTGGGCTTTGATCATCGATCGATGTCAAGTGTGATGCATCGATCGCTCTCGAGCTTCTATCATCGGTCGACACCAAGTGTGTTCCATCGATCGATGGCTTCGTCGACTCCCTAGATGATCAGCTACGGATTCTTCTCTTCTAAATGCTCCAAAAGCTCCAAGTATCTCATATATCACCAAAACGTTCCTTGACCTATAAATACTTTAAAACATAGCCTAGATACACATAATATACTCTAAATAGAGCCTATAGTATGGCCTAAAACTGGTAATAAATAGGCTATATCAACTCCCCCAGACTTAACATTTTGTTTGTCCTCAAGCAAACAAATCTGTGAAAGAGGTTTTGAAAAGTGGGGACTCACATAATATATAAGTATAACTATCACCCTACTTTGTTGCAACCACATCCTATCAAGTCAATCACAGAGAAAATTTATATACCCTATCCTAGTATAGCAACCAAATCCATTCTACTAACAACTTAGCAAATACTAGCTTGACTCGCCCCTCTACTGATCTCATTTCTTGCATAAAATAAAAGTGAATGCTTTACCATGGGAGTATCGATAAAAGGACACATGAATTCTTACCTTTGCAAGTATGTGAACAACTAGGTACAAAGTCTTCTTTGATCTCTTTCTTCTTTCTTTTTCTCTCTTCTCTGAATCTTTTTAGATTTCAATTATGTCATCTCATTCTTTTGTTTTTTTTTTGTTTTTTTTTTGTTTTTCTTTTTCTTTTGGGCAAAGTTGTAGGCAAATAATGGGATCATATGTAATTTACCTATCCCTCGCTTCCAAAAGGTGCAATGACTTGTACCTAGAGACTTGAAGAAGGAATCCGATCCAGTGTATACCAAGCCCCAAAGCAAGATGATAATGTCAAGATTAGTGTTGGAAATCAGCATCGGTTCCTTCAAACATTCTAAGCAAGTGTGATACAGTGGCAGGATGATCCACTTTAGCATTTCTAGTAATCTTTGCAAATAACCTTCTAAAAATGGTGCTAAAGTATGGTTAGTTATTAATAACTTTTTGATCATAATCCCTTTTTGACTCAATAAAACTTTTTTGAAAAACTTATATATATATATAGCAAATAAAACTCAAAACAAATCAAATAGAGTTAGCGAACCTCCCCTGACTTAAATTACACTGGCCCCAGTGTAATCCGCCCCGGTTTGGTTAGGAAAAATCAAATCATAAGTAAGTAGTTGATGTAAGAAACTCAATACAAGACTTTGTAATAGAGTGTCGATCGATGTGACGATGTTGATGTCGACCGATGTTCATGAAAATAAACCATAAGGACACAATTTGATAAAGGAAAACGGGATACTTGCTTGTTGATGGTGACCGTCGATCGACACATTTAAGTGGCGATCGATCGATACTGAGGATACTCTGTCGATCACCAATGATCAAGTGTCGATTGATGCTCTGTGCAGACTCATGTTCCTTTCTATTTAAAAACCTGTAATAGTATAACAAAATCCGAAAGTAAACTAATGTAATCAAGAAAATAAATAAAACTTACTAAATAGTTGGTTGCCTCCCACTCAACGCTTGGTTATAGTCTTAAGCTCGACGTTTGAACTTTCTGACAAGTATAGAGGTGGATCAACACTTGGAAAGTAAGTGTCTACATCTTCTCTGCTCATCTGAAACCATGTACCAATAAAGCTCTTCATTGCTTCATCACTTCTGGTTTTCTCATTCTTTGTAACCTCTCTAGCAACCTCCACTGAATGCATTCTTCTTTGTAGGTTCTCAATACTGCGTTGCAACATTCTAAGTCTTGCAACTGTAGTTTTTGATATATCTTCCAGTTGTTGAGAAATATAGTTCTTCATTAGGCTCTGAGAAAAAGCAATCTCATCAACATATCTTCCAGTTATGTTTCTGCTGCTTTTTTCTGCCGCTTTTTTCTGCCGGTTGGCTTCAGTGTCGATCGATGGTCGTAGGGTGCCGTCGATTAATGCTCATTCGTCTGGCCTAATCACATGCTGTCTTTGTATAGTATCCAAATCTTGCTTCATCTCATCCATACTTGTAGTCAAACTGGTAACGCATCTGTCTATAGGATAGTAGACATCATCAAGCCTTGATGTTTGGGGATCTTTTGCTTCCTCTTGGAATGGCCTTCATCTTCTCTATCAAGATCCATGGATTCAGATGTGTCAGTATTTTGTGTTGAAGCTGTCAGATGCACAATCAAATGGCATTGATGCTTGGAAATCAAACCGGCTTCCTCGTCTGTCGATCGACGCTGAATGGTCGGCGTTGATCGATGCTTCTATCTATTTTTCGGTCAACTGTCTCGTGTTTGTATCGATCAATGTTGGTCGATTCAAACAAAGCTACTGATGCGGCAGGAGTTGTTGTTGATCGACGGTTATTGCCTGGTGACGATCGACACCAATGCGAACTGCCGAATAACATAGAATTTTCCACACGAAATATTCTTCTGCCAAAAATCATCATCAATCAATGCGTTGACATGGTTCTTCTGTCCAGCCTACTTGATTCTTTGACTTGTTGCATTACACAGATGACCCTCGACGTCATGCAGGTCTCCATTCTCACCTTTAATCAGTATCAAATTCGCAACCATCTGAAATCATCTGTGTATATCGATCAATGTGGGTTGGTCGATGTCGATCGATGCTAAATGGTCAGCGTCGGTCGATGGTCGATGAATGTATGTTGATGTCGATTGATGGATGTAGGTTGATGTCGGTCGATGCTGAGTGATCAATGTCGGTCGACGGTGGAGTTCGGATGATGGTCGATACGGTCCGTGAAGAAGTGCCGGTCGATGCGGTACCAGTGTTGTCGATCGATGCTTGTCGTCTTTCTCTATGGATCGAGCATTCAATTCTATCAGGGTCAGAGTGTGATATCAGTTCTTGTCCTTTGTTGCTTCTGGTGCTTCTTTGCATGTACTTGAAAACAAGGGAAAGAATTATTATTAGTAACTTAAAAATAAGTAACAAACCTAGACTAAATCCTAGAAATTAAATCTAATGGTGATCTATGCTCCCCGACAACGGCGCCAAATTTGATGTGGTGTGTATTTTGTTCTAGAAGGGTAATAAATATCCTAAACAATCAACTGAAAAGAGATCAGGTGTAGTACTTAGGAATCGAATCCACAAAGAGCAAAGGCACACAATAGATTTCTTATTTCTAAAGACTAGGTGAATATATATATTAGTAATGAATAATCAGATTAAGGAAATATTTCTTGTCAAGAAGTAGGATGTAATTTGGAAATATGCTACTAATGCAAATATGAAAATATTCTAGATGTAAAAATAAATGTAAATATGCTAGATCTAGGGTTTCAAGCTTAATGAATTATAATGGATAGGAGGCATAGAAATGTAAATATTCTAGAACTCAAATGTTAACTATTCTGGCCTTTTTAACTCCAACTCTCGTATGCGAGCAAAAGGAATGACCATCGATCGACGACTAAGGCTTGGTGTCGATCGACGGTGAAATCACAAGGAAGTATGGGCGAGATTTGATAAGTCCACCGGACTTGTTAGACCAGCTCTCGCATGCATCTAACAGTCTAGTTCAACAAAATCTATTTTGGCACAAAACCTACTCTCGTAGTTGTCTGTGTCCTATCATTGAGATCCTAGTTAGCTACTCTAGAATGCAAGCATTAAGCACAACTCAATTCATGGATATTAACCTAACCTAACAATCTTATTTTTGGGCTAATCCATAGTTGCTATCATTCAACCTTAAATCTAATTAGTAACTACTCAAACATGATCTGTGTCATAGAAATCATAGATGAATAAAATAGCTATGAAATAAAATATAAAAATCAAAGGAGTTCTAGGAGGACTCTGAAGGAGTCTCTCCTTTCTCTCCTAATACAAAATGAAACTAAAATGCTCTGTAAAACTTTTGTTTAACTGTTCTCTCTCTCCTTTCGCTATCTTTCTCAAGACATAAATATAAAACCCTAAATCTATGTCAAAACTCATCCAGGGTATTTTTTTCTTTCTGACTTGGGCTTTGATCATCGATTGATGTCAAGTGTGAGGCATTGATCGCTCTCGAGCTTCGATCATCGTCGACGCCAAGTGTATTCCATCGATCGATAGCTTCGTCGACTCCCTAGATGATCAGCTATGAATTCTTCTCTTCTTAATGCTCCAAAAGCTCCAAGTATCTCATATATCTCCAAAACGTTCTTGGACCTGTAAATAGTCTAAAACATAGTCTAGACATACATAATAGACTTTAAATAGAGACTATAATATAGCCTAAAACTGATAATAAATAGGTTATATCAGAGACATCGCATGAAACCTCCAAAATTATATTTTCAAAACACAGAAATAGTCAGTCCGCGACTATAATCATAAACGAGCACTCGCTCTTACACCTTACTCACCGATTGGCCCCGATGAGTTCATTAGCCATCCTAAACAGACGCATCTAACCTTTCTCACGAACGGTTCTCATACATCCGACTAGGATAATTGCGCACAAAAAAACTGAAATTTTGGTCAACACTTCCAGGAGACTTAAAATATGTCCTTGGAGAGATGCTTGATTCCGATCATACAAGTCGTATAAGCCGAGAACATATCCCAGACTTTAAAGCGGTATGGAATAAGATTAAAATCGCAACACGCAAAACAAAAGCCGATTAGTCATCGCACAGCCTTAACCAAAAGTAAACCTATGTCTTGCCTCAAACCCATCACACTGGTCTCTAACGTCTCTAGGCATGAGTACCGAAAGGTATGAGATCCTGAAAGCATGTCTTTTCGTTCACATCTAAACGCTCATGGAACTTTTCCACACATCTCGAACGAGCAACGAATATAACGATACACAAACACGAGTTAGATGCGAGATAACAACTCGTATTCTTCTCTTTACACCAAATCAAAATCATAAATTCTCTCAACTCTTCTAAAATATGAACTGTTTTCCAATATACAAGCCATTAAAGGAAGGGATTCTAGGCCACGTATGGCCAGTCCCAAAAAAAAACAGCCACATTTGGCCTAAGTATAAACCTAAAAATGGCCACATTCGACTCGTTCAAGGGTCAAGCTCAAAATTTCCCATCATGGAACGACCAAACATACTGAACGACTGATTCACCTCAACCCCTCCATCGGCAACCCCGGTCACGGTCTCCTCCTTATCATGGGAAACTAGGATAAGATCTCAACATCCCAACACCTTCTCCTCAATAGGAGGGACCATAGCTGGTCATCATATCCATCTCAGCTTGGAAAATGTAGCCCTCGGCCCTTGTCCACGTCAAGACACCAACTGCTCCACGACACTCTTTGAAATCGCCCATAAACTCTTGGGCTCCCCTAAGCTTTCCGAACTCAGCCCTGAACTGAGCAGCACGACCCGCAATCACCGCAGCAACCTCGTGCTTCCCTCGCCTTTCCGCACGACGAAGATCCTTAGAATGCTTCCTATCTTGATACTTGTTTCAAGCGGTAGCCTGTTCTCGGAGAAGAGAAACCTTGCTCTCTGCTTTCTCAGCCTTGAAACGGTAGAGCCTCACCTCCCGGTAGCTCGCCTCGAGAGCCGATTTGAATGAGAGCAGTCCATGTACAGGTTCAAAGCTAAGGAAACATGTCCCGAAAGAATATATGGCGGAGATAAGCAAGTTCGAATTACTAACCGCATTGACCATCCTGGAACCCTCCGCAAAGGCTTTCAACCTCGCCTGACCATCCACGGTAGGAGGAAGATCAAACTCAGCCGGAAGATCCTTGAAAAGGTCGTCGAAGTTACAATACGGCAGGGAAAAGTTGCTAGCGCCACTCCTGTTACCCGAAGCAAAGTTGGAAGGCCATTAAGGCAAGGAGAAGTCATCCGAGGAAAATTTGAGATCTCCTAGCTCAACCCCATTGCCTTTGGAAGGCCTTGCGTTCCCTCAAGACACCAAAATGTCCCTCGACAATAACTGATCCATTGCCGATTCAGATCCTTCTTCCACGACCACTTTGGGTAAGATCGCGACTGGTGATGTTTCAGAGCCTTGCAAACTAGCTTTGGAGTGAAAGAAGTCCAAAAGAATGAACCGGTCTGAAGAAGATCCCTCACAACGATCACGTCGTCCGAGAACGGAGATAAAGGGTTGGTCTATGCAAAAACAAAGGACGAGAAAGTTAGATATCGTCGAAATAAAAAACGTACGTATATCCAAGCAGTACCATAAAGGCCTCATTCACTGCAAAAAACAGGAATGAAGCATTTTTCAACCGACGCGCTACTAACGCGGACGAAAAAGAAGCACTTCTCCCTGGCATGACTATTTGAGATATCTCCCTTATGACCGACATGTGGGTGCAAGGCTCAAGGCGATATATCCCCCCGTCATGGCCAATGGCTTCAAAACAGACTCGAAAGGGTCAACGCAAAGGGGCACCCCATGCTCGTAACCTAGGACCAAGATCCTGAAGAGGTGATGAAGACTCGTAAGATTGATTTCACCAATCGATAACCCGAAATAGTTCAGAGTACAAACGATGATCTCCGGGATTGGAACCAATAGACTGCAACGCATGATGTGTGCCTCGTAACAGGTGAAATAACCCGTCGGGGATCATCTGCCCTTTCGCCTTGGCACGGAATCTGGAACTCCATGTTTTCTGGAACACGGCCGAACTTTCGAACAGTGTCGAGGAATGGATATGAACTCTTACTCGGAAGACTTCGGTCCCACCGACGGGAGGCTTGCTAGGAAATTGCGATTCAGGTGGAAGGGTCAAGCCTTCACATGAAGCAGCCCAATTGGCCTCAGCCTCCCCAGGATCAACCGAATGAGGAACAAACTCAGGTTTTGGGATGACTTCTTCGTAATTTCCAACATCATCATGACTAATATGACGCAACCAGACTTTCTTAGAAGCCCTCTTCTTGGTAGACATGATATCAAAGAGTAAAATAAAGGAAAACCAATGGAAGAGAATGAAAGAAACAATTCTACCTTCGATAATTTTCTTTGAGAAAGTGAGCAAGTGGGAAAAAACTCAATATTTACTCCACCTACTTATAAGCAAGAACTTTTACTATTTATTCTCGGACTCTCGGCTGATGATTCTGTCTAATTTGTACAACCAGCCTAATCGCCCGCCAGAGCCTCACGCTAAAGGCTCATGGTCTGGCGAGTTGGGGGACTAATTGTTGGGGTCAAAATTGGTCACTACAAAATCAACGGCTCAAGTCTCCAGAAAATGATTCTTCCGAGGCTTCGGCTCATGAAAGTTTTCACAAAGCGAGCAAGTCACCATACGGCGAGTCCCACCTTACAAACACGGGTCGCCATATGGCGACCCGCACCCTACAAGCACGGGTCACCATATGGTAACTCGAACTTGGGAAGCATGGGTCGCCATATGGTGACCCGCACCCTGCAAGGACGGGTCGCCATATGGCGACCTGCACTCAGGAGGTATGGGTTTCCATATGGCGACCCGCACCTCGCAAGCACAGGTCGCCATATGGCAACCTGCATTCGGGAAGCATGGCTCGCGATATCGTGATCTGCACCTTTCAAGCACACTTTGCCATATGCCAACCTGCACTCGGGAAGCATGGGTCACCATATGGCGATCCGCACCTTGTAAGAATGGGTCACCATATGGCGACCCACACCCTGCAAGCAAGGGTCGCCATATGGCGACCTGAACCCTCCAAAGTCGGGTCACCATATGGCGACCTAGGCTCTCGAAAGTTTGGGTCGCCAATTGGCGACATCATTCCTCTCAAATAGAATCAAAATACTCTAGTCCGCTCTCACGACCTTTTACTTTGAGCTAGGACCTTGCTGCCTCTCAACTCATCCTTATCAGAGTTCCCGTTAAGATTTTACGGTAGAAATAAGTAAAACTCGGCAAACAACTTCTAGCTCGACAAAAGCAGCTTCCAGGTCGCCATATGGCAACCTGGATCACTACCTCTAGCTCCTCTCTTGAATATTGATAAAACGTTATTCGTTTCGTTCCAATCAAAGTTACTGTTGGAACTTTTCGATTAAAAACGCAAAGACTCATTTTCTTGTATAAATTCGAATGAAACGGCAACGGTTAATGATGAAATTGCCTAAACCATGCGAGATGTTTGAACTCCCTTTAGATCGATGTCGTATCGAGAACGCCTTTTGTAGAAAATCGTAAAATGCTTAAAGCTAGAAAAACGGTCCGAAAGGACCAAAACACGGTTAAAATCCCGCTTACGATTTCATTCGAAACCAGGCTCAAAGATGCTACGGCGGTTTATGTTTGTTCATGAGAGAAGATAAATGTTAAAGTTTCAAGATAAATACGAGTATTCAGCGGATAAATGGAAAGATCGAGAGAAAAAGGAAAGATTCCCGAAGTGATAAACTTGATCAGGTGCAGAAAAGGAAGCGTCAAACCGCTTTGAAGAAGAGTATATAAGAGAATGCGAGGCTGGAGACAAAAAAGGGATTGGAAGCATTCATAGCAAACTTAGAGCAATAGGCATTTTATATCCGTTTTTGATACCAAGCTACGATTCGATTAGGGATTTGCAGTCTTAGGTTATTAGAACTAGAAACTTGCCAACAGCTCTTGTGACCTATGCTCTTTCCTTCTTGTAAACGCTTAAACACAGATTCAGAATAAGATTTCTTTCGCTCTCCTTTTATTTTATCAATTCTTTAGTATTTTGTTTGTTCTCATTGTTTGATTGTGGTACGTCTGGTTTAAAATAGATTATCCGGAATCTCCTGGGAAAGTTAGGGTTTTTGACTTTCTCAAGATTACAGAAATCGAAAGTGTTGATTTCCGTTTCCACATTCTGTATGCATTATTATATTATATATGAATAAAATAGTTGTTAAAAAAAACCTTTGCACAAAGGGAACTGAAAAGTATTCGTCTAACGGTTATCCTTTTCATTTTAATTAATATATTTTTCATTGGCTTCCTAGTTTTGGGTTACTTATTGACATTTGTAACTGGCATATCCTATTCTTTATCTTGCATATTCATTAATAAATATAAATTTACATGGGTTAACTTCTTTACACTCCCGCTACTAATAACCCACACCAGACCCCCATAAACTCTTAGAACGTTCAGTAAAAAAAAACTAAACTAATCTGCTTCGTCAGTTTTCTCCCTAAAGTATTTCTCTGATTTTTTTCTGAATTAATCCCATTTTTACTTAATTGCATTTAATTTTGTAAAACACGACCAAACAAACCATGTTGACCCTAAGACTACCCGATAATCTTCCCACCCAACCAGAAAACCCAACTTAAATCGAAAGATCCGAATATGAAACTCTCTCGACATACCCTTGCCCTCAATTACTCTGAAATTAGGGTTCATACTTCATCTCTAAAATAGAAACTTTAACTTAAAGTTGGGTCTTACGGTTGGGTGGGGAGAATATCGGGTAGTCTTAGGATCAACATGATTGTTTGATCGTGTTTTATGAAATTAAAAGCAATTAAGTCGATATCATATAATATGTGAAACTAATTTAGAAAAATACTTTAGGGAGAAAATTTATGAAGCACAATAGTTTAGGGATTTTTTAATGAACCTAATTTGAAAGGGGGGGGGGGGGTCTGTAGTGGGTTTAATTAGTAGAAGGGGTGTTAAGAAGTTAACCCAATTTCATTCATTAAAATCTTTTTGGTGCATCAAGTGCAATAGTGTTTAAAAAAAAAAAGAGATTGTCTATTTTACAAAATTTATAAATCCAGATCCAAACCAAAAGATATGAATGTCTTCATATCATTTGTCTATGGAACTTTTTGTGAGGCTTTGCTTGTTTCTTATGTTTTTGTCAATATGTTCCATATATCCTAATGAACAGTGGATTAAAGAGTGTAGTGAATGCATAAATCAGAGAGATGATCCGAGTTTGATCTAGAAATTAGCTAAATGAATGCTGACCAGTTCAGAGTATATATGTTATTTAGAATAACTTGCATTAAATTTTTCCACGCCTGAGCAGAATACTCACATGAGTTGAGCATATGATCTCGTGATTCCAGTTGATTGATGTAGAGAATGCATGTGGTGTTGATATCTCTGTTCCATTTGACCATCCGATTTAGAATTGATAGCCGATTGAGGACTTGCAACTGAAGGGAGAAAGAGAGTATTTTGGAGTTGAATGTGAAAACAAACTCCCTCAACCTAATCACACTTCACTTGCACCATTCATATGACCTTACCATATACATTCAAAGAGAACTTACATTTTTAGCCTGAAATTATTCTCCATAAGTCAACATCCTCCTCTGGTGGATGTGTTTTGATCGACATATATCAATAATCACCTTAAGTTCATTCAATTGTTCTATTTCGGTGATTTTTTTCTTCTTGTGCGTGAGTTGCTTAACACCCCCCTAAGAGTCATGTCTCTTCTTATCCCCATGTCAATAGCACTTCACTCCCAAATATGTCAAACCGAGATTCCAATGACAACCAGTTATTGAACCAAAAGGAAGTACACTGACCATTACAAAAATCCATTTTGTGAAATATTTCACAAAATTCCACAACTTAAAGAACTCTACATCCAATAGCTTTTTTGAGTTGTTTCTTTGATTTCCAGAAACTTTTCTGCTGAGTAATATGGATACAAATTCATTGGCCCCAAAGCTAATTTGCTACATTATCCTCCAAATAAGATTTAAACTGTTGATAATGCTTATCTTGTTTAATGGTTGGAGCCCCTAATTGATGTGTTGTGATAATATTTATCCAATTTGATGGCTAATAACCTCCCAATTCAGTGTTCTCCATTAATAGCGTCCGTTGGACACTAAATTGAGATACTCTTATTTTTTTGTTTATATAAATCCTGAGAAACTCTCTTCATAAATCAAGAGAGGAGATGCTCTTAAAATATTCTCATTCATTAGATACCACAAGAGTATCTCAAACCAAAAAAAATATTGTTATTTAAATATAATATTGATATTTGAATATAGTTTAGCTATTTAATTAACTTTTAAATGAAAAATAAAGTAGATTCCATATATGAAGGATAAGTGTCGTTTAGGTTTCTAGTGAGTTTCTCAAAAGTTATCATTTGAGAACCTACTCTCCCTCTCCCTCTCCCTCTCCCTCTCCCTCTCCCTCTCTCTCTCTCTCTCCCATGTGCAGGTGTTCTTAGGTCCGTTTTTAGAGTAGCAGATTCATAGATGACTTTTATTTCTCCAAAGAGTTGGCTTTGAAAAACTCAACATGTCAACTCTTACAATGCTCACTAATATAAACAATGTGAACAAAGTATCAACTAGAAAAAGGATCACATGCCAAAATTTTCAACACATCCTAGTAATGAAGATAGATCCATGCCCCATACTAACTTAAATTGTGTGGGCGTAGATGTTTGTCAAACTCCAAACTGGTAACTGCTTGAGAATATCTATCTTCCTGGCATCAAAGGGAGAAGAATGAAAAAAAAAACTGCATTAAAAAATCCAAACCTACTGATAAATCTACAACATGTTTCAGTTCAAGCTTCACATGAAAATCTTTAATTATATTGGTTGTTCATCAGAGATGTATATCAGTTTAGTCAAAATAAAGATGCAAACAGTTACAACATATAAGCAGTGTGAGAAAATTACGGCACTAGGTTAATATAATGGAACCTCTTCTTCAGATACTAATAGAAAAGCAGAAGACTAAAACAAGATCACAACAAGAACTCTCAAAATCTTGTATGAACTCGGACCACGTGTAGATGAGTGATTTAAAAGAAAAGATGAGTGATTTAGGGTTGAACACGTGTTTAAGCAATGTTTATCTATTTTCTTGTATAAGTGTATGCATAACAAAATCGTATTACTAGTATAATTCTTTTGATTTCTTCTAAGAAATGGTTCATTTAGACATGGATTAAAGACATAACAACTATGTAGTTATAAATTAAGCACATTAACTATGCAAGCACCATAGAAAATAATCACAACAATTGATAAAGTTAAATATGTATTTGCAGATGTAAAAACAAAAAGGTAAAATCAAATAACTAAAATTATATGTCTGCCAAATTTTACTTCAAATATAAGAAAAAAAAACATTAAATGAAGACCATTTATTTAACTAAAAAAGGTTTTAAGAAAAAGTATGGTGCAATGGAGATACTCATATAGTATTTGTTTAAAACTCAATATAATAATCAAAAATTTAAACTGCCAAATTTTTAGTGCACAGTCCTTGTGAAAACTGTTTTAGTATTACCCTTTTGGTTTTAGCTTACTTTTTTTGTGATCCAATTTGTTTGGAAGAATACTATCAATAGCGTAACATCAACCCTTTGTGGACATTGATTTTTCACAAATAGCATGGGTGGTATTTATCATGCATTACCCTTTTGGTTTGGCTTACTTTGTTTGTGGTCTAATCAGCCTTTCTATGCAAACTTTCATAATTGATTTATGTTGAACTAAGAGATGGACCATTCATTCTGGAAAACAACTGTCCAGTGCACGATTGTCAACACAATCTATGATTCTATTTCATCGAGTCACTGGCATATGAAGATTCTGGAGGTTTCCAACACTTTCCTACGCTGACATCAATTGCAACATTAAATGGTGTCCTGCTCCCAGTTGCAATTGCACAAACTAGAGCGTTTCAGTCTTCACAGGTGTGGATGGTAAATGGTCTTGTCTTCTTAGTTTTAGTAACATGTCTAATCTTAGTTTTTTCAGTGCTCAGACTACTCTCGCTCTCATGTAGACTGTTCAATAGATAAGAGATGGGAAGAATTTTTTTTTTTTGGTAAAATATTAATATTTATGCTATTTTTGAGATTTTAGAAATCTTAATAACAACTTATTACAGCAGAAATTTAAATAAAAAACACACACACAACCGACTCACTCAAGCTTGAACAATCCTCAAGGAGACCTAGTGCCTGAAAAGTAGAACTGCAATAGCGAAGGAGAAAAGTCTCAAGACGGGAACGAGATCAGGTGGTCTCGCAAAAGACGGTCTAAGGCGCGGCGTAGACTTGCAGAAAGTGTTGATACGGCAGTGAAAATTCGAGCATTGCGCTCTCACCATATAAGGTACACTGCTGACTGAAGGATCAGCTTCATGACAGGGCTAAATTGTTCCGGAAAATAGGCATGACTGATCAAAGCTGAAGCAGAATGAATATCAAGAGGCAGATTAGGCAAAAAAGCCAGAAGCAAAGTGACGCCAAATACTGGAAGA
The DNA here is from genome assembly GCA_012274485.2 of Sinapis alba. Classification (NCBI taxonomy): domain Eukaryota; kingdom Viridiplantae; phylum Streptophyta; class Magnoliopsida; order Brassicales; family Brassicaceae; genus Sinapis; species Sinapis alba. Next base: position 63,137 of record MU105877.1, on the reverse strand, counting down.
AAACTCACACTCAAAAAGAGGTGATGGTGAGTTTCTATGCATGTAGAACATAGAACACAAAGTTCAGGTACATTTAAACCCCACCTTACGGAGGCGGTCTCTTGTTGGCAATTTTCTGAGCAAGGCCAACCAAGTAACAAAAGCGTTCTAGGTATATGCTCCTTAAACCACACTGTTTTAGACCAGTAGACTTTAAGAGATATGTTTCTGATATGCTCCCAAGTGACTTTGGAGGAGAAAGTAGCTCCAAAGCTTCCATCACTTTTTATCCATAAGTATTGATGGGAAGAATATTCACATAACTTAGAGACTATTGACTGGTAATATAAACACATACACACATGTCGCTTGTTTTAGTTGATGTGATAAGTGTTTCGAACCTGTTTTTTCTTTGCAGAAAAAGAGCTAATGTGAAGATTTGCCCTAAATGTTCAATCCCCATCCACTTGTACGATGATTGTCCACACATGATATGTATTTGCCAATATGAATTCTGTTGGTAAGAGATTAATTAAATCTTTGAATCTCACAACCTTACATTTACATTATATTTGTTTGTATTCATTTTGGATTTTTCTTAGTCCATGGACTAATGAATACGGAGGAATGCCCTGCGAACCTAGTAGATCATCTTTCTCATCAGATGATATTTCTGAAGCTATTTCTCCATCTGAAGTTGAAATATACTACAAAAAATTATTTAGTCTTCATGAGCAGGTAATATATTATGATGTTGGTTGTTCGTTGTTGACACATTATCAAACTTATGCATAATTATTATTTTCAACACTTGGCCAGAGCAATAAGTAACAGCATGAATTTTTACATTGGCAATAAGTAACAGTATGACAGTGAAGTTAGCTTGGTTTAAGAAACATATTTTATTAGTCTGAAATAAATTCTGTGAATAGGGTTGCTAACACAAAATATATTCTATCAGATTCGTAGATGCACTTCCGTATCAAAATGGATATGTGCTTTTGCACATCACCACAAACTGGACGTTCTCCAGTTTGTTGGTATTAAAGGTAAAACATCTGAGTAGTTTTTTAAGTTAGCTTCTATGGCATGGATTGATAATTTCTCTAGAACTTCACTCTAATGTTTCTTTTTGGTCAACTTGCTTGTAAACGCATGTGTTCTGATTACCGTGTTAGAACTGCTAGCGTTGAGCTTCACTAATTTACAAAGTCTAGGTCTGCTACGTTGAGCTTCGGTGATCATGAGTTGAATTCGTCCATGTCTTTGTAGAATATTTCTTTCGTATTACTTATTGTTCCTCAATTTTGTTCTTTCCTGCGGAACCTGTAGTATGATTAGAAGAAGAATTAGAGATGTAGCCCCAATATTCTGCCTCTTTTTTTGCAGAGGAGGCAAAAGATCAGCTTGAGCGTTTGATCTCATGTGTGGTACCATCAACTTCTACCAAGATGAGAAATGTTGAGCTCAAGGCTTGCACCAAGAATACCAGAGATAGCTATGATAAGATGGTTTCAAGGCTGCGATGGAAAACATCATTGTTGAATCTGAAATCGGTAACCTTGGTTGTTGATCGATTTCGATGGTGGGTTTATCAAAGAGACGATTCAGAGAACAAATCGAAGAGTATATTGATTATAATCGGGTGTTTGATGAAGAAGAAAGCAAGAACAAGTTGTATGAAAACCTTAGTTCTAGGTTTGTTCTGGATGTTTGTGTGCGTGTCCTTCTCTTCATCCCAACCTTCTCTTTATATATGCACTTCGATGTTCGTTAAAGTCGGCTTAATGGATCACGTGGGCCGACTTCGATATTATTCATGGGCCGAGATCGCACCAAAATGGGCCTATGTGGGTAGATGCAATCTATCCCCAACAATAAGTCTCCCCCCCAGTTCATCGAAAATACCATTACTATTGTTTTTCCGGTGAATTTCTTTGAACGGGTCCATTGATGATGTGATCTCGGTTATCGGCTCTATTTGATAAACAAAAAGGAAGTCGACGTTCCGATATCCCTTCGTTCTTCGTACGTCATCTCGGTTGATTATGTTCTGCGTAGAGGTTACGCGCTATTCCACCATAAACGCATGCGTTCTCGAGATTCGGAGTTAGTGGGACACGTGTCGTAATTCATAGGTCTTTAGACCTAATTATGACGACTGCTCGTCTTCTGCACCAAGTTCCTTATAAAAGCCTCCTTCCAATTCTCATTGCTTCATTTCTTCGCTGCATCAACAAAAAGGTATTCCCTTTTTTCTCTGCCTTCTCTCTTCTTTCTCTCTCTAGCTTTATGATCAGAATGTCTTCTCCCATCCGCTTCTGCTCCTTGAAGGGGAAAGCAATTGCCACCGCCTCCAACTCCGACAACAGCAGCTCCCCTTGGCTTTGCGGACCAAAAGCGATCACACTCATAGGGATGATTCTGAGGCCGACGACCAAAGACCTTGCTGAATTGAACAAAAACGAACGTAGTGTCGTTCAGTTAAACCTAGAACTGGAAGAAAGAGAAGCGTCGGGTCAAGTTGCTGTAGATGACGTGATACAGGAAACCGAACCGAGATCGTCGCCACAAAACAATCATGATGCAGATGCTGACTCGGTTGCCAAGGATAAGGCCTCAGCCGAGAAGGCAATTAGTCTGGCCTTAGCCGATCTCCTCCCCATGCGCTGGACTGGAGACGGCTTTGAATTTGACGAGGAGATTGATCCGGAGCAGGAACGTCGTCTGAGCGTCAAGAAAAACCAGAGATGGGAGAACCACTTCCCTACTAAATCCACGCTCAAGAGCGTTTGTAGACTGGTTCTCCAGACCGACCCGCCTGCAGGGTTCTCGCTCCTCGTACCGGCGGACCACCAAAGACCATGGACTCCCCCTGCAGGATACGCGTGCGTCTATGAGTCCTGGTTTACCAACTGTTCATTATGGTGGCCCCTTCCAGAGTTCCTGACGACCTACTGCCACCGAAGGAAGATAGCCCTCGGTCAGTACACAGCCAATGGAATCAGGATTCTGGTAACACTCATTGTCAACAAAGCGTCCTTTGAAGATCCTTCAGTGATACTGAACGGATATTTTAATGCTAATATCGGTATGAATTCCAACTCGTTAATTATTGCACTTCTACTGATCTGCTTCATCTCTATTTTCTTTGTCGCAGATCGGCTCTCCAAGTGGTCGCAGGGTGGTTCTCGATCATTTCTCGAAGAAGTTGACGCTATCAGGACGCCAAGTCACCAACACTGGCCTGATATCAGCGAAGCGCGTATTCAAGCAGCCTTGAACATAATCAACCGAGGTAACTGAAAATGTTTGTCAAGCTCAACTTGAAAACTTTTGCTACATTCCTGATGCGACTTCCTTCTTTGTGTACAGCTGAAATTGCAACTGAAAGAAACCGCAATCAAAGAATGGGAAAGCTCAATCTCGCATCTCTCCCCTCATATGTCGACTTGATTGGTACCCCGGTGCACGGCCATAATTCTCCTGGTGATGGTCGGCCTGCAAAAAGGATAAGATCCTCAACTGTAGACCGAACTCCGACTGTCAGCCCAAACTTGCCCCCGCAGTTTGAGATACCAGAAGAACGTCTTGGTGATAACGACCAAGACCCAGAGATTCAAGAAATCCTTTCATTTGAACCTGCCGTTGATGCCAAAGTGCCAGTAACAGACGAGATACCGGCGGAGAAGCATCTAGTGGATCTTCCTATAGGGGATGAACCGCAGGGGGAGCAGGTCCAAGACCTTGATCAGGTTGCTAGGACCAATGAAGTTGTCGAGTACCCGCATTCGATCGACTTCAAGTACCAGCATACTGACGTCACGTTCATCGAGGACCATGAGGTGTCGGCACGTCTTTTCCATCAGATAAATCTGAAGAAGAAAGGGATGCCATAGTTGGAGCAACTCTGGCAAAACAGCCGATATCGAGAGATGACTCGTGCTGGAGCTATCATAAGTTCTGCCCATATACGACTTCTTTCAATATATATGACTTGATCCCATTTTGAAATCGGTTTTCTTCTTTTTTTTTTTTTTGTTGGTAGTTCTTCGGGAATGCCAACCTCATGGTGAGAGATTACGAGGCGAAGCTGAAAACTCTAGATGAGAAGCTAGCGCTAAAGACCGATTCCCTGAAGAGGAAAAGAAAGGAGATCGCTGAACTGGCGTATAAATGTGGCGCATACGAGGAGCAAGTCAGAAATCTTGAAACCGAGAAGAATGTGGCAGTGGAACGAGCCGAGCTTGAGAGGTCTCGCAATGAGCTCCTTTCCAAAGAGCTGGAAGAGCTGAAGGCTCAGAACGAAGGTCTCAACACTCGATGTCGCAACCTCGAGCAGGAGAAGGCGGAGAATGAGATGGCGTTCGAGTCAACAACAAGAAGGCTAAGGGAGTCCCAGGAGCATGAAGTGAGGAAAGAGAGGCTTCGAGTTGAGTCTGCTCTAAGGCAGCAGGTAGCACCAGTGTACGAGAAGGTGCGCCAGTTCGTAGCGGAGCAGACCTCGATCCAATCCAAGCTTGCCCTGTACTCGCAGGCCAAAGGTACCCGGGAGGGTTTGGAGAAGATTCAGACCCTAGGCCTATCTATGGATGAGGTGCTCCAACAAGCGAGAGCCGATGAAGTTCAGCTACTGGAAGAGCTGCAAAGGATGGAAGAAGTCGACGACTCCGAGATCAACCTCGTTCTGATTGGTCTTGACGAACATGGTTCCAACCTGACCCCCTTCTCTCCGCAGGATATCGAAGACCTCCGTACTTAGATTGTACTTTATTATTATGACTCTTCTTCGCTTTTTCCTTTGTATTTCGCCTGTTTATGTAAAAACTATGGCCGAGTATGGCATCTTTTAATGGATATGACTTCCTTTTTTGAAATCGACCTCAATCTTTTAGTATGCTTTAAAGGTATCACGTCGAAATAGTGATATCAAAGACAATCTGAACCGACATCGGTTGATGTCACATTGTCATGTGATAATGTTTTTGCAAAGTAAACAAATAGATCTTTATCTCGTCAGATAAGCCGACATTGTTATTCAATTACAAAATTAGGAAGAAACGTACTCTTAACTTTTTAGGTTATCGAGCAGTTTTTCCTTTCGTCTACTCTGATGTCGTATTCATCATTCAACTTAACTCTAAGTATTTGATTAGAACATAGAGCAAGTAAGTCCATTCGACGTGTTTGCCTACTGTGGATTACTACCGACTTTAATCCATAACAAAGTATGAACTTGAGTGGTTTGGTTGTGACGAGATCCGAGTTGGATTCAATCAAATATATATATTATATGATCAGAGCAGATAGTCGTGATACAGCTATATATATTATATATTTTTTTGTGTGCGTAACTGAACCCAGTTAAAGGCTGCCTACGTACCCGAGATGGGATCAAATCACTCGTAGTTCTTTTTTTTTTTTTTTTGTGTAACTGAACCCGGTTAAAGGCTGCCTACGTACCCGAGATAGGATCAAGTCACTCGTAGTTCGTTTTCTTTCCCTAAGCACCGAAATAACGCTTTAGGTTGATTGAATTCCAGGATCTTGGGATTTGTTCACCGGAAGACGTCTCAAGAAGGTAAACTCCAGGTTTGACCACATGCGTTATTTTGTAAGACCCTTTCTAGTTGGTACCGAGTTTACCTGCTCTCCACTCCCTAGTATTTTCAAACACTTTGCAGAGAACGAGATCTCCGAGTTGTATCGGACGCGCTCGAACCTCTTTGTTGTAGTAGGGTTCAGCGAGATGTTGATAGTTCTGAATCCGCAATAGAGCTTGATCTCGTCGTTCTTCAAGCTGATCTAGGGCATCAATCATCATGTCGTGATTAAGATCTCCTTATTGAGGAAGCTTCAGTCTTTTAAGACTGGTGATGTTGACCTCGGCTAGAGACATTGCTTCAACTCCGTAGGCCAATGAGAAAGGTGTTTTCCCTGTAGCACTTCGAGGCGTAGTGCGATGAGACCAGAGTACTCCATCAAACTCGTCGGCCCAATGTCCTTTTCTAAGATACAATCTTTTCTTGATTCCATCGATGATGATCTTATTTGTTGCCTTTGCTTGCCTGTTCCCCTGCGGATACCTGGGGGTTGAGAAACTAAGGCGTATTCTCCATTTATCGCAGAATTCTCGAAACTTGTTAGAGGCGAACTGACTCCTATTTTCGGTAACTATTTCGTAGGGTAATCCGTGATGACATATAATGTACATCCAGACAAAACTTTGGGCTTCCTTCTCGGTGATATGGACGTAAGATTTCGCCTCGACCTATTTCGTAAAATAATCGATCATAACGAGCAAAAAGCATCTCTTCCTAGAACTCGGTAGGGGGCTGGCTATATCCATTGCCCACCGCATGAATGGGTACAGTGCTGTTGAAGTCTTCAATAGCTCGGTTGGAGAGTGTATGTTAGGAGTGTGTCGCTGGCATTTATCGCACCGAGATGTGTATTCCTCGCAATCGTTGACTATGGTCAGCCAATAATGACCTTGAGACTTTAGTTTTAACGCGAGAGATCTACCTCCGTCGTCGTTACCTCCCTCGCCTTCGTGGGTTTCGATCATAACAAGCTCTGCTTCCTCCTTCCCTACGCAGGTGAGAAGCAATTTGTTCGCGGTCCATCGGCAAGATTCCCATTTATCGGCAGGGAGTATTCCTTTGTTGAGGTAATCGAGAAAGGGAGTTCGCCAATCTTCATCGTTTCCTGCTGAGGAAGTGATCTCAGTGACATTGGAGGAGACAGCGAGAACATTTTTGCCCTATGGTAGTGTAATACTCGGCTTCTCCACTGTATGGATCGGGATCTTCCTTCTGACTTGATCTCGTTGGTTGCTCCCCAGCGCAGCAAGTGCATCTGCGAAGCAGTTATCTTTTCTAGGAACCTTAGTGAGTTCGAAGTGATCAAATTCCCCAGCTAGGTATTTAGTGATGCCGAGATATGCATCCATTCTTTCGTTTTTGGCCTCATAGTCTCCGCTATATTGACTGGCAACAAGTTGGGAATCGCAAAAGGCATGCAACCGTTTTGCTCCGACTAGTTTTGCTAAACGAAGTTCTGTAGTTAGTGCCTCGTACTCTGTTTCATTATTAGATGCCGCGAAGCCAAGTCAAAATGATTGCTCGATGAGTTCCCCGGTGGGCAATTGAAGGTGAACGCCTATTCATGATCCCTTGTTAGATGAGGCCCCATCGACGTGCAAAATCCAGGTTTCGACTGCGATGTCTAGTTCTGTTGCATGATCCAAAGGAATCTCAACAATGAAGTCGGCTAAAACTTGAGCCTTGATGGTTGGCCTTCTTTTATACGAAATTGCTTTTGTACGAAATGTCGTACTCGCTAAGCTCGATGGCCCACTTAGAAAGTCTTCCCGACTAGTTGGCATTCTGCAGAATGGTTCGCAAAGGGAGGTCGGTAAGGACGACTATGGAATGAGACTGGAAATAAGGGCGTAGTTTCCTTGCCGATGTGACGATGGCGAGGGCCATCCTTTCGAGTGTGGGATATCTCATCTCGGCATCAGTTAAACGTTTGCTGGTATAGAAAATAGGATGTTGTTCACCTCGGTCCTCCTTAATGAGAACGCTGCTTACGGCGGAGGGAGAGACTGCGATGTAAAGATACAAAGTATCGCCTGCATCCAGTTTTGCTAGAACCGGCGGAGTTGTCAAGTACTGCTTCAATGCGGTAAAAGCCTTTTCGCATGCTTCGTCCCACAAGAATTTTTTATTTCCTCGCAGCAACTTGTAAAATGGGAGACACTTGTCCGTGAATCTTGAAATAAATCAGTTAAGGGCTGCTACCCTTCCGGTAAGGCGTTGAATTTCTTGAGCCGTTCTTGGGTCGGGCAAATCCAAGACCATGGAAATCTATTTTGGATTTGCTTCGATTCCTCGCTGTGTCACGATGTATCCGAGAAATTCGCCTGAAGTAACTCTGAAGGTGCATTTGTCGGATTGAGCTTCATTCTATATTTGTTTAGGGTATTGAAATACTTGGAAAGATATCGGATATGATCTTTGGCGACGAGCGACTTGACGAGCATATCGTCGATATAGACTTCCATAGTAATTCCCAGCTTATCGGTGAACATTCTGTTGACGAGTCGTTGGTAGGTGGCCCCTTCGTTTTTGAGTCCAAAGGGCATTACTCGGTAACAATATGTTCCCCTATCGGTAATGAACGAAGTCTTCTCGCGATCGTCCGGATGCATCATAATTTGGTTATATCCCGAGTAGGCGTCTATAAAAGAGAGTAGTTCGTTGCCGGATGTGGATTCCACCATTTGATCTATGTGAGGCTGAGGGAAACTGTCTTTCGGACAGGCATTGTTCAGATCGGTAAAATCGATGCATACCCTCCACTTCCCATTCTTCTTTTTGACAACAACCGGGTTAGCTAACCAGTCCGGGTATTTAACTTCGGCGATAGACCCAACTTCGAGAAGCCTGTCAACCTCGTCGTTGACGGTCTCAGCTTTTTTGGGACCGAGTTTCCGTCGTTTTTGCTTAATTGTCATATACGTTGGGTCGACATTTAGTCGATAAGCTGTGACAGCTGGATCGATACCAGGCATCTCGGCCGTCGTCCAGGCGAAGGTCGATTTGTTCGTGCGGAGGAAAGTGGTCAGCTCCATTGTCAGGTCGTCGCTGAGCTTGGAGCCTATTCCTACGGTTATGTCTGGATTCTCGGCGTCGATGCCGACCTGAACCGTCTCTTCTTTTGGTGGTGACAGCTTCTTTTCCGGTTCGATGGCGAGAGTGATCTGCTTATTTTTGAAATCAGAGATTAACATGCTTCATGCGAGACGCTGATTTCCGTTGAGTGTGAAAATTTTCCCTTCCCTGGTAGGGAATTTGACGCATTGGTGGTACGTCGATGGAACCGCTTTCATCAAATGAAGCCATGGTATCCCAAGGATCGCGTTGTACTGGGTTTCAGTATCTATCACAAAAAACTTGACGAGTTTGCTCACTCCACCGACAAATACGTTGAGGCGTATGGTACCCAACAAATTTGTAGACGATCCATTGAACCCGGTAAGTGCTTGTGAGGAGGGCTTGATATCTTTGAGGTCCACCATCATTTTTGCCAGCGTTTGTCGGAAGATGAGGTCGACTGAGCTTCCAGTATCGATAAGGACACGAGTGACTTCGCATGTACCGATTTGGAGCTCGACCAACAGAGGGTCATTGTGTGGATAATCTATATCGGTTAGGTCGAGATCCGAAAATGTTATGGGTGTTTCCGCTTCACGTTTTGTCGGCCATCGGTGATCACTCACGGCTTTTTTTCTTGTTTGCTTAGGTTTTGGTGGATCAGGAGTGATGACATCATTTTTAAATGCTGAAAATAGGGTTTCTGCGAGCTGTTTACATTCTTTTGTGTCATGACCCTTGGCTTTATGGTAGGTGCAAAACTTAGTTTCGTCGTAAGTTAAAGGTTTCCCTTCTAAGGTTCTGTCCCATACATTACATGGTAGCTCGGTCTGTGCCGCAGATGATGTGGCTCCCGCTTCCTCGGCTACCGAGTAAACCTTACCCTTCTTATCGTTGTTAGGTTGGTGCTAGCGAGCTTCCTGGGCGGCGGGTGCCGCCTTTGGTGTCAGCTGGAGTTTTAATGCGTTTTGCTTTGCGGTATAAGCCGCGTTGTCTTCCTCCATACGTATGAAGCAGTTGGCTCTGTGGAGGGCGTCCTCCAGAGTGATTGTACTGTTTGTATACAGGTCAGATCGGAAAGATGATCTGATCCATAATGCATTGCATAATGCCTCCACTGCGGTTTTATCTGGAACATCGACCTTGGAGACGAGATTCTTGAATCGTTCCATGAAATCTTAGAGAGATTTATTTTGGCCTTGAGCTATTTTCCGTAGGTCAGTGGCGGAAGCCCCTTGGCGAATGTACATGGAATAATGCTTCAGGAACTCAGTAGAAAGTTCCTTGAAGGTGATGATAGAGTCTGCTGACAACCGAGAAAACCAAGTAAGGGCTGGCCCTGCTAGACTTTCGACGAAGAGTTGACAATAGCCAGTGTTGCGCTCCTCGGTGGTGAAGTATGCTTGGACCATAGCGATGTTAAAGCTGGTCATATGATTGCTAGGGTCTGAGTCTCCGTGGAAGGAGGGTACTCGGAGTTTGTCTTTGTGTCGAACTCGGATGTCAGTTATCTTCATTGTAAAGGGGGTTTTCTGGGATGCTTCAAAGACTCGATCAATTTCTGGTGTGAAACTTGTAGCTTGATGAATTTGAGACGACATATACTTGATTCTCCCCTGGAGGCGAAGGAGATATTCGTTGGTCGTTTGATCGGATGTTTGATCTCGAGCCATAGTTCGTAATAAACGTCGTCTAGCCGTATCGGGATCTTGATCGTTTGCTTGCGTAGGAGGTAAACACGCGGCGGTGATTACTTCTAGACGTTCTTGAGTCGCCTTGTTTGCGATGTCTTGTTTATCAAGTCGTTGAACCACAACGGCAAGAGATGCTAAAACGGTGTTGAGGTCGACTGGTTGTTGACATGTTGGATTCGTCGGAGATCCTGTCAATGTCTTCATCGGTGTCTTTTGATCATTACTGTTTGAATTTCCCCACAGACGGCGCCAATTATTGAATCTGAAATCGGTAACCTTGGTTGTTGATCGATTTCGGTGGTGGGTTTATCAAAGAGACGATTCAGAGAACAAATTGAAGAGTATATTGATTATAATCGAGTGTTTGATGAAGAAGAAAGCAAGAACACGTTGTATGAAAACCCTAGTTCTAGGTTTGTTCTGGATGTTTGTGTGCGTGTCCTTCTCTTCATCCCAACCTTCTCTTTATATATGCACTTCGATGTTCGTTAAAGTCGGCTTAATGGATCACGTGGGCCGACTTCGATATTATTCATGGGCCGAGATCGCACCAAAATGGGCCTATGTGGGTAGATGCAATCTATCCCCAACAATCATGGAGAGAGAGCAGCTGTTAAAGAAGTTTTTTATCAATTTAATACAATTGTCGTAGTTGCAATAAACATGTCTTTGCATGGTTGCAATAAACATTACTGAATCAGAATTTTCTGCACTAACCACTACTTAAGATAGGATGTTGCTACCTTGAAAACTTGGTTACCACTCCAAACTGCACATTTTTTTCTACTAGTGCAGGCAATTATGACTCAATAAGGGTATAACAATAGTTCAGAAGTTTTTATCAGAGGACAATTGTTTAACGTCTCTATTACTGTGAATTGATTCGAATATTGAAACTCTGACATGAACATTCTCCCTTTACTCTTAGACGAATGCATAGAAAGCTTCATTTTGAGAGAGAAAGAAAGTTTCACAAAGAGAGAGAGTTGGAAGGAAACAAGTGTTAAGTGTGTATAGATCTGATGAGGAAAATGGCACTATATAAAGAGTCTAAAGTAGGCCAGGGCACATTAACCGAACCCGAACACCCAAACAGAGGCCGGTCCGATAAAATCGGTTTAGGTCGGATTTGGATCTTGTGAAATACCTGAATGGTCACATATTTTTGTTATGGTGGATCTCTGGTCGATTTGGTTTTATACCACCCACCCAATCGGGTTATTGGATATCCGAAGTTAAAATACCCTACACCCTAAAAGTATCTCATTTCTTCCCCTTTTCGATATTGTTTGCTCCTTGAGATATTCTGAAGAATATCAAATTAAATTCTCGAAAGATCTTGATACACCTAAATCCCAATATCCTTTCCTAATCGTGATCCTATTCATCTCCGATTTATATTCCTTTTCTATTCAAAAATATCCATCAAAACCCTAAAATTTATCCTTTATATAAGTAACTCCAATTGGTCGAACTGGAGATACAAAAGCACCGCAAGTCCTCGCCTACTCTGACAAGAAATCACACAGCTAGAGGTGATATACTCATCTTTCTATTTTTGCAATCAATTAATGGGTCTTTAGTTTACTGGTTTGTCGCTCGGGTTTGTCGGGTTCGGATTCAGTTGGTCATTTTTTCTTGTCAACATAATGGTGTCTTAAGTCGACTTTGTGTTTGTTTCTTCTCAGATTTCAGTTTTTGTCTTATGTGGTAGTGTGGTTATGTGATGTTGGTCGAATAGTATCTTGTGTTGGTTCTGGAATGTGTTTAAGTTGTTGTATTGTTACTTCTGATTTTAGTATTCGTCTTAAGACCATATTATAAGACTGTATTATATCATTTGTTTTGTGTATCCATTTGGTATTTCATTTCTGTAGATGTTATGTTTGTAAGCTCATTATGTGATGTTGTGATTCACCACTTGCAGATGGATGTATCATCTTCCAAGAACCCACAAGACAATGGAGCTGACAAAGGAGTTGAAGTTGGATATGAAGATTACCAAACTATTGATAGGCGTGGGAAGAGGAAGGAAGCAGAGACTCCTTATGAAGAAACTTCTCAAGCGAAGAAGTTAAAAAAAATTGTTGTGCCAAAGTCTGATGTTTGAAACAATTACACCAGAACAAACCAGAGCCGTGACAAGTGCATTTGCCACTGCCGCCAAAAGGTTTTTTCATGTGCAACAAAATCAGGAACTTCCAATCTCCAGAAGCACCTGTTCATCTACAGAGAGTATCAAGCGCACTTAATCAGCAAAGAGAAGAATCAAACTTCCATCAATGATGAAGGGAGTTTGAAGTAATCAAAAGTACCTGAGAAATTTGTCAGAAAAGCTGCAATGTGTTACTGGTGTTACTGAGTTGCCTCTTTTTCATAGAAAGTACAAGATGAAAGTATTTCAGCAATAAGGTAAAGCCTTGTGTATTTTTATTGCAAATTATTTCTCTGATTTTTGAAACTAATGCTATTTTTTGTATACTTCCGTGAAGGTTAATCTTTACAAATCTCACTCAAGATGAACTGCTACTAGAGACATTGTGGAGATGTTCTTGAAGAAGAAAGAGACATTGAGAGATGGTTGTACACTAACCAACAAAGAGTTTTCCTCACTACTGACATGTGGGTTTCTCAAGTGACAAGTAAGGTTGTTTCTTTCTGAAAAGTGAAAACAGTCTCATTTTTTCATTTATTTTAATATCATTGTTTTTGCAATTTTAGCAGGTGAAAGTTACATGATTGTAACTGCACATTTTATTGACCCAACTTGGGAGCTGAAGAAAATCATCCGTGGTTTCAAACTGGTCATGGATCATAAAGGTCAGGCGATTTCCACAGTTCTTCTAGAGTTCTTAAATGACTGGGGAATTGAAAAACTTTTTGTATTACGGTAGAAAATGCTACTGCTAACACCTCTACTATTAAGTGTTTCCGTAGGGAGTTCAGATCAGTCTCGCCTGATGCTTTAGTGTTTGATGGTAACTTTCTTCATATGAGGTGTTGTGCACACGTTATCAACTTCATACCTAAGGAGGGTCTAGGATGTTTAGGCGAAAATGTGTTGGCAATCCGCAACGCATTTGACCAAAGGGTTAGTACTGGAAAGATGATACGAGGAAGTCTTCATATGGATGTTGAAACTAGGTGGAATTCAACCTTTATCATGTTATCTATAGCATTGCATTTTAAAGTGACATTTGATAGGATGGAAGCAGAGGATGGATTGTACAATAACTACTTTTTACAAGTAGAAAATGGTGGTAAGAGATGTGGACCGCCTGGTCTTAGTGACTGGAATGTTTTGGAGAAGCTAAAGAGGTTCCTAGTTATCTTTTATAATAGTACTTTAGTTGTCTCAGCTTCCTCAAAAGTTAATTCCTACAAATGCTACAGTGAGATAGTGACAATTAAGAGGAATCTCATAACATTGGCCAACAACTTAGACCCGTATAGGAAGTTGAAAGTTGAAGACATGTTACAAAAGTTCTTGAAGTATTGGTATGGCATGAAGAATGTGAACAGGATGTTGATTCTTGCAACAATAATTGATCCCTGGAAGAAGATGAGTTTCCCAAACTTTTGTTTTGAGAAGTTGTATGGAAAAGACAATACATAAGCCAAAGAAATGAGTGAATTTAGGCTTGATCTCCTTACAAGCATGTTCAGTGAGTATGCTTGCTGGTTCAAAGGGGTTAGTACTCAATCTTATCAGTCAAAGCAGATAGAAACCATGAATGTTCAGGAGACTCAGGATCATTTGGATAGGTTAAAGTTGGTTGTTGAATATTTTGGGTATTTGAGAATGGATTATGAGTACAAGGATCTTGCTGCTGATTCAGGAAATGAGGCAAGGGATGAGTTGGAGATATACTTAAAGGAACATGTTGAGAATCAGAAGGTTATGATAGGATTTGAGTTTGACATACTCGGTTGGTGGAAGGTCTACAGAATCAAGTTTCCTGTGTTGGCAGAGATGGCGAGGGATTTACTTGCGATGCAGGTTTCATCAGTGGCTTCAGAAATTGTTTTTGGCACAAGTGGTAGAATCTTGGAACAATATACGAGCTGTTTAACCCATTACTTGATCAAAGTTCGGATGTGTAATGAATAATAGCTGAAAACTGATATTAAGCTCTCTGAAAAAGTTCAAACAAATGATCAGATTTTAGCTGAAGTTGAGCACCTAGACAAGCTTGAGAAAGGTATGTTTTATTTATCTTAATTGCTTTTAACATTTCATTTGATTGTTTGTTCACTTTCCTATTGTTTTGTTTGTCGTTTCAGAGTTTGGGAGTGTGAGAATTGAAGACTGAAGATTGATCTTAAATTTTGAAGTCTTTTTGTTTCTGTTTTGGTGTTGGCTTTGGTTTTTATTTAAGCTTTGATATCATTAGAGATGTATTCTGCTTTGACAGTTGCATTTAAGGTTTATTATGAACAAGTTCATTACTTTTGAAGTTTAATAAAAGTTCTTTTGAGTTTTCTTTTCAGTATTGCAAATTACTTTTCCTACTTGTTCTAGTCTTTGTCTACTTTTTGAGATAATTGTGATATTCAGGTTATGTGTAATAAATGTTTTGTATTGAGTTTTCGAAGTGTGTTCAGGTTGTGTTCACTTACGTTGAACCTGAAACTTTGTCTTGCTTAGAGTTGACGTGTCTTGTATCCATGTTAACGCGTATTGATGACACGACAAGAAGAGAGATCGTTTGGTCTTGACAAGTCATTCTTCTTTTTCTTGAGTGCTTTTTTTTTTAAAGTACAAAGTCCATTCCTCACTCAATTACAACCTCACATTAGAAAGAAAAATTAATGGACCGGACTCAATTTATTAACTTGCCCATTTCCTTAGAGTAACACAGAAGCTCGTAACACATCACATGACTTGACGGAACAGGACTCTCGTCAGCTGGCTCTTATGCATGAGATGTAAGCACCGAAACACCCGCTTGAAACGCGCCACCGTGAAAATAAAAAAATCATTGTCACAGCTTCACAAGACAAAACAAGAAAAAACAAGATCAAATCCACATTGTGATAGTCTAACGATTTTCATTAAATGAGGAGTCACCTTGTTATTTCAGATCAGGATCGATTCTTCTGTAGTATAAAATTGTTAATTTTTCATATGGTTAGATGACGTGGATTTCTAACTCTCAAATAGAGCAAACAGGTTTATTTGTCACTTGTAGATAAATTACTAAAAGATTAGTTGGTTGGATCTCGATCATCGAACTTCTTTGATTAATCAAGAAAAAATGAGTTTCAAAAGAAAATTATCTCCCTAGAAGAAAAGAGAAGCGTCCTACGCACTCAACAAGTCATTTTCGAAATCTTATTTCAAAATTTTATAACAGAAAAACTTATAAAAAAGTAAATAACTGAGTTTGTCAGATAATATGGAGTCCACACTTTATAATAGTGGCCACGTGAAAAATTGAAGTAAACCTAATGATCTTATAAAGGATGGATCTGTTTTCGTACTAATTTCTTTTTTACAGTTTGTATAAAAAGTAAAATTTCATTTTACACACTCTGCTTAACAAAAACCTCATTATAAATTAACTGCTTTTATATATTATATGGGTTGATCTCTGTCGATTTAAATTTAAAATTTATTTTGGTGAAAATATTCAATTTTGCAGTTTTGGCGAAAAACTCTTTTTTCACAGAAAAATTTGGTCTTACAGTTTAGCGATAAATTCTTTTTTACAGTTTAAATAGAAAACTTGCTTTTTACAGTTTTAACAAAAAAATATGTTATATGAACAAAAAAAAGAAAGATATGTTATAGTTGGAAAACACATTTTTATGGGTTTGACGAGAAAATATTTTTAATGATTTTGGAAAACTTCGTTTTAGCGATACTAAAGGGAAAAATTGTTTTTGTGGAAAATTTGTTTTTGTGGAAAATTTTGATTTTGTAGTTTTTGCAGGAAAAATCATTTTCAAAAAAAAAATGTTTTGGCGAGAAAATTTAGTTTTTCAGTTTTAGTGAAAAAATCTTTTTATAATTTTGGTGAAAAAACTTAGTTTGCAGTTTGGGCGAATTTCTTGTTTTTCGCGGGAATGCTCGGTTTTGTAGTTTTGACGATTTAGATGAAAAATATAATTTTTTGATTGTAACAAAAATATGATTTATGATTTTAACAAAAACAGTTAATGTGAATTTTTGGTAATAAATCTATTTTGCATAATATAAAACCCTTGAGTACCTATTACCCTGTTGAAATTACCTAACATAAATATAAGTTGTAAAAGTTATACCCATATTTAGCCTATATTTACCCATAATTTATGGATTCGGATAAAAATGGATAACTACATCCCCCTATCTTTAGACCATGAAACAAGATAAGTTCTTGTTTCCTGATTCCAGCTAGTTATAGGTTGCAGAGATTGTCACATGGCCAAAAAGAGATAGGGGAAGAAAAGTGTTGCTTTCACCCGTATAGGGCTTGGTTATATCTCATTTTCTCCCCTGAAAAAGCAGGATATATAAGGTTCCTTTGTCTCATTATCAAACTTTTTGGTGTTAGAAAGTATGTGATGAATGATAGATATCAAAATCTACTCTGAAAATAGGTTCACAATTATAATAACAGATATAAAGAGTAATCTAGGAAAAATATATTGACTAACGATTATGTATGATAAATGTATATTTTATATATAATGTGAATGAATACAGCTATAGGACTCGAAGGATATCCAAGATCAAGAAAGTACGAAACAGGACCGTCTCATATTATTTTTGGACCCTGTTCAAAAAATATTAATGATATATTTAACAGTATAATAAAATAGTTTTAAAAGTTCATATATTTATTTTATATATATTTGACATTACTTTTGAAAATATAAACTCTAAATTTAATAATATGTCTAAAAATTTAAAGCTTTATATCATAATTTATATATTTATGTTTAAAAATTCTGAATTTTTGTATATATTTTAATTCAAGCCTTGTTCAACCGCTCCACTTGCACGTGCTGTTAGACGATCCTGGTACGAAGGTATTCTGGTATAAGTTCAATATGAAAGAATTTGGATCTCCTTTTCTTTTTTTTGGTTTTCTTTTTGAGAAAACAGTCATTAAAACCTTAAACTTTCAAACTAAAATCAAAAAAACTTTCAACTCGTGTTTGAGTCAAAAAAAATCTCTAACTTTTAAATATTGGTCATTTTAACTCTCATATTTTGTTGATTCGGCCATTTAAGAAACATGAATAGTCAACTTATAAAACATATTAAAAATAAATGATTGTTAACTCTAAGCGACATCATTTTAAAAACTAGTTAAACCATTGATTAAACGACATCATTTTGCTTCTGTAAACACTTAAAACATCTCTTTCGTGAATCCATAATCCCAAATTAACTTCATCTTCTTCATTGTGGTTTCACAAAATAGATGTGTTAAGTGTTTACAGAAGCAAAATGACTTCTTTTGATCAATG
This sequence comes from Sinapis alba, assembly GCA_012274485.2. Taxonomy (NCBI): domain Eukaryota; kingdom Viridiplantae; phylum Streptophyta; class Magnoliopsida; order Brassicales; family Brassicaceae; genus Sinapis; species Sinapis alba. The sequence goes on along the minus strand of MU105877.1, from coordinate 45,343 downwards.
TTTTAACCAATTTTTAAAATGATGTCGTTCACAAAGTTAACAGATGTTTATTTTTTAATCAGTTTGATTAGTTGACTATTTATATTTCTTAAATGGTCGAGTCAACAAAATATGAGAGTTAAAATAACCAATATTTAAAAGTTGAAGATTTTTTTGGCTCAAACATGAGTCAAAAGTTTTTTTAGCTTTAATTTGAAAGTTCAAAATTTTAATAGTTGTTTTCCTTTTTCGGGTATAAAGTCCACGTGATCTCAAGTCTCAATACTTTTTTTTTTTTTTTTTGAGGTCTCAATACTTTATGATTGTTTTTAATGTCTTAACTTTATTACGTTTTGATTTGACTGTTAATTTGAGATGAACATTCAATTTTAATAGATTTTTATAGATCTAGTGTCGTCTTAACTAGTTTTTTTTTTGACCAAATTTGGTGTTAGATGAAACCCACTTTCAACAATCAATTGGTTCCTCTCTTGTGTTTGTGTTTGGTTGTATGTAGGAAGCATTCAAACTTTTTTTTTTTTTGGTCAAAATAGGAAGCATACAAACTATTTATACAAACGTATGATGAAAGAATGAGAAATATAAATAAATTAGTTACACAAAACCCACTAACAAGCTCATTTCGCATAAAACATTCTATGGAGAGGAGTGATTCATAGCACGGGAAGACCCCGCAAACAAATGACTTTCCTTGGGCTGTTCTGTAAACAACTTTTTTTTCTTTTTGACAAAGGATTTGTAAACAACATTTTTTACCTTAGCATATATAGTGTTCCTTCATTTGATTAATACCTTTATATGCGAATAAGAGAATTGGTACGAAACACTTATTAAATTCATGTGAATGTCTACAATAATTGGCCATAACTAGGTTAAGAGATGAGTGTTGTATTTTTATTTTTTGACATCCAGAGATGAGTGTTGTATATACAAATAATTTTATGTATTGTTATTTATTTACATTCTTTTACATATTATACAATAAATAATAATAATAAATATATTAAATAATTGAGAGATCAATAACTATTACATATATAAATAAATTAGTACAGACATATAAATTAAAACCATCATTGCTATTTATTTACAATCATTTTATAGTAAATAAATTCAAACAATTATTTTTATCTATTTTATATGATGTATACTTAAATTTAAATTATATTAACATAGATGTATAGTATATTTTTAAGAATATTATATATTTAAAAAATTTCATATTTGTATAGTTTTATGATCATTTTTATTTTTTATAACAAAATTTTAAATCATTGATAACAAAAATGTCAATATAGGAATTTTGATATTTTAGTAATTTAAAATCATTTTTACAAATTCAATAAAAAATTTGAAGCTGACATATTAAATAATCAGTACTTGTTCACTGTAAACTTTCAAAATTAAATATTTATGCATTTCCAATGATATGTAGTTAATTTAAATGATATTTAAATAGATATAAATTTTTATTCTAAATATCTATTAAATAAGACTTTCTATTCGTATAGTCTTATGAACATTTATATCATGTTATAAGAAATTAAACCATTGATCACAGAATTTTCAAAGTGAGATTTTTAACAATTTTATTAATTTATAGTCATTTAAAAAAAATTCAAAATATAACCTATACAGAAAATTTAAAACTTTTTTATTATGATACTCTTTTCATACATATCATAAATAAAACTAAAAAAGTAACACATATAATAGTAACCATATTTCAATTCTTAGAACTATGTGATGGAAACTTCAAGAGATACAAACAAAAACACATGCTTGCAACTTGGGTTATGTGATAAAAACTAAATTGTTCGTAAAACTTCAGATTGTATCTTCAAGCGTTAAATCTATTGCAATAAAGATCAAATTGAAGATTAGAAAAAAAGAAAGGCAAAACAACATTTGAAGAGACGCTTGAGAGTTGCAGATCCATATTGTTTCTAAACAATAGTGAGGATGATAGAATGATAAAAATACTAAAAGAGATAATAGAAAAGAAGATGATTTTGAGAGAAGGAATATTGATCAATTTATACTCGCAGAAACACTAACTCACTGATGTAAATCACGCATTCACGACTTCATCGTAGTTGATTGAATTGATAGGATTAAACACTAATAAATCATAACTCGGACCATTTCAGAAAAATAGACAAAGATCAGGAGTCGTTGTAGAATGATGAAGAGAAACAAACCCTAAAGTTTCATTTATCTGCGTGTTGTGTCAACACGATTACTGAGGACAGGGATTTCAGGTATTCGGATCGGTATCGGGTAAGAACCGTTTGGTTCTGGGTAAAATGATTATTTAGAAAATATATCCAATGAGTATTTGATCGATTTACGGTTCGGTTTCTAACTAGTTCCAGGTTGGTTCGAATATAAAAATATTTACCTGAAATTATAATTTCTATTTATTTTTTAGTTTTAATTTTGTTTTTTTAAAAAAAATATTAGACACAAATCTAATATATATTTGTAGGCCGAATGTATTTACAAAAAAATTTAAGTGGTCCAGTGGTAAAAGTAATTGTATCTTTACTCTTCTAACCTAAGTTCGAAGTTTATGCAGTACAAATTATATTTTTTAAAGTGACATAGTAGTTAAGGAGGGAAGAAACCTTCTTTTATATAAATATAGATAATCAATTAAGCTGACACATGTGTTCCTTCACTTTCTTTTATCCGAAAAAAAATCAGTTATAATAACTCTCATTTATAGGTCCATGTAGCGAGAATAGTAATAGTAATTTCTTATGATTAGGAATCAGATGCATTTCAAACTACAAATCCCTTACCTAGAGGTTATACATATATATATAGACAACTAGGGTAAACCCGCCCTACGGGCGGACGGATGAATAAATATAATATTAACTTGAAAGAGTATTTATAAATATAAGTATAATTTCCTAACACTAACTTTTACTATTTGTTTTTGACTTTATGATATCATAAGTAACGGTTAACGGTTAGATGAACCGCCAACGCTCCATAGACCATGGCTTGTGTCCATTAGCTATGGGTGAAAACCACAATTGTTTCTTCTTCGACCATAAGATCAATACTATAAATAATTAAATATGATTCATATCTCGTCTAATCAAAAAATACATCACGTTTTCAGCTCCGTATTTTCATTTGAAGCTCTGATATTGGTTTGAGCCAGACTTACCATTACCAAGACAGTCCTGTCCAGAGTCACCTAAAAGTAAACGACTCTTGAACCTGGTTAATAAGGCTGACTCCTCCTTGAACCCCACTTCTTGAGAAGTGTAAGCAGAAGACTCTTCGCAAGTGGCTGATGTATATATAATTGGCACTTGTGACTACAAATGCAACTAAAAAACTTACATGAATTTCATCAACACAGTAATGAGGTAAATAATATAACTGACTGCAGATCATTTTTTTGTAAGAAAGCATGCATTACAACTATGAAATGGTACGTTCCACCAACAGGCAAATCATAAAAATGTTCATGTGACTGCATATTTAGCCAAAAACATGTATATATATATATATATATAGATTATCCAAACAAATAATTTTTTATGACAAAAAAAAAAAAAATCTTATGACCAAATAAATTAACACTAAAAACGTACCTTTTACAGTCTTTTATTTTTGTTATTCTCAAATGTGAATCCCATAACTTCATTATCATCATCATTGTCATAACGAATGTTTTTTTTTAATCAGCTTTAGTTTAGTTTATGCTTTCTCTTCTTAACCCGCTATTTGAAATTTATTTGTGTGCTTGATATTAACAAAGTCAACATCCATGTGAAGTAAGTTAAAGATTCCCACTGATTGACAAATAATTTGGCTCTTTTTTATTTTTTCATCAGATCAACAATCATTTTCTTGATCATCTAGTTGCTAAATGGTGTGAAGGAGGTGGGACAGAAGAATGTGAGACGGCGAGGATGATATTTGGATAAATTTAAGCCTTGAAAAGTTTTACTGATCCAGTCAACGTGTAAGACCGTTTCGTTGTTCGTGCAAGAAAAGAAGGAGAAACATAAGAGTGATGTGTCGTGTTGTGGGCTCTCAAGGGATGGCGTACGTCCAAGCCCAACAATATAACCATCGAAGCCCATATATAATCCAAACGAAAAGCAACAAAATTTTATGGAAGTTGGACACGTGGCAACTTTCTGTGAACTTATTATCCTAGGTGGCATCATGAGGGGAGAGGGAAAGCTTATTATATATAGTAAGATTTACCAAAATTCGTATTAAATATATATACACTGACACATAATATAAATAGTGCAGGGAAAGTACGCACCCGAAGTACCTCACATTTTTAAGACACGTGAAATCACACATGCATGTATTGCAACTTAAACAAATAAAATCTCTTCTAAGATATAGTGCATGCATGCTTCACACCTTTCTGTTGCTTTTATTGTTTACCATAAATGATTTTTTGCACCTTCTTGCAAGACAATCTCAATATGATTACTGATTACAATAAGGAAATGTATATATAAGAAAGCCGTGATTGATGAAACCGTTGACAAAAAAGTTTGAGATCTCAGTTTATGGACATGGATCTTCAATTCCTTTTTTCATTGACATATTGCAATAATGCAGAACATAGTTTTATCATCATTAAAAATTATACGATTATTTGCCCAGGAAATACGGTCTAGTGATTTTTTTCACTATTTAAATTCAAACCCGAATAATAGTCTAGTGGTAATGTTAAATACCTAAATGTAATTAAGTCCTAAGGGGGTAAGATCACTAGATTTGAATTTATTTGAATGATGATTTGGTTTTAAAAAAAATCAAATCTCACCTTATAAGATCTAGTATTTATAAAAGTTATTTTAATCCTTACTAATTAAACTTATCATTTATAGAAATTCTATTAAATCCTCCTTTAATGAAAAATTAAGATTTTACTTAACAAAACCTCTACGAAATTATTTGTAATTATTTAAACTGATTTGTAGTTAAAATTTAACGAACATAAATTTCATTTTTTTAGATGTTATTTGGAAAGTTGATCCGAATTTTTTTTCTTTTCCTCACAAACTTTCAACCAAAACCCAGGTAAGGTAACTATCATTACTGAGCAAATCATGTTTTCTTAATCTAATTCTTTGCTTTTGTTGTGTTAGAGATAACACCATCATGGACTCTGACCCAATACGTTCTGAAGTCCACAAAGGAGAAAGTCCAACCGTATCTACATTACAGTCCAAACAACATCCCTGCAATTCAAAACAAAAGGGAAAAGCATAGTGTACAAAGGAAGAAGAGACAATTGACAAACAACTGTATCCTTGCTCTCCTATCCGTTGGTCTTGACTGATCTCTTTTCATCTATCATGATAAGGATATAGCTGTAAGGATAAGGTTTCTAGATTGTTCTACAAAGTCTATTTAAGCATCACTTTGTAATCATTTTCAGGATTAAGGAAGAAACAAATTATTTCTCAGTAAAGTATCAGTCTTGTCTTGTGTTCTTCACATGGTATCAAAGCACTATTAACCTTAACAGGTGCCAATGGCTGATAACCTAAATCCTTATCCGTTTCCCAGCAATGTCCATGTCCTAAGCTCTGTTACTCTCAAGCTTACGGACATCAACTATCTTTTATTGAAAATCCAATTTGAGTCTCTTCTTTCCAGTCAAAGGATTCTTGGCTTCGTTAAAGGTGTTGTAGCGGCTCCTTTCCGAACCCGTGTTGTTACTCGTGAAGATGTTCCGATCGAGGAACCAAACCCACCGTTTGAAGCCTGTTTCTGCTCCGATCAACTTGTTCGATCCTGGATCTATGGTTCTCTGTCATAAGAAGTTCTGGGAACTGTCCACACGCTCCCCACGTCTCGAGAAGTTTGGATCTCGCTTGGTGAAAAATTCAACAAGAGCGATCTCTAGCTAGAGAGTTCAGCTTACGCAGGAACCTTCAGCTCATCACCAAGAAAGATAAATCCTTGGCTGTTTATTGTCGTGACTTTAAAGCAATATGTGATTCTCTGAGTGCAATAGGCAAGCCAGTAGATGAATCTATGAAGATCTTTGGATTTCTTAATGGTCTCACAAGAGATTATGACCCTATTGCAACCATGATTCAGAGCTCGTTGACTAAAATTCCCACCCCCACCTTCAAAGATGTCGTATCTGAAGTTCAGGGCTTCGACAGCAAGCTACAATCGTATGAAGACCAGTCATCTGCAACTCCTCATCTTGTCTTCAACACTCAGCAAACTAAACATCAACAGCATTACAAGAACACTGCTCCAACCTACAACCTGAACTATAGAGGCAGAGGACGTTCTAAGTATACTCGTGGAAGAGGAGGCTACCCTTCACGGGGTTGTGGCTTCTAACAACATCAATCAAGCTCAGGAGGTAATGGTGAACGACCCACTTTTCAAATATATGGCAGGATTAGTCATACAGCATTAAAATGCTACAACTGATTTGACAACAATTATCAAAGTCCTGCAGATTTTTCTTCTGTCTGTGTAGTTGAAGCCAATGGGAAAGAGTGTTATTCAGACTCTGGAGCCTCTGCTCATGTCACTCCAAACTCGAGTAATCTTGACAATGTTCATCCTTATGAGGGAGATGATGTTATCATGGTAGGAGATGGAGCATATCTTCCGGTCACTCATGTTGGTTCCACAACCATTTCATCAGCCTCAGGTTATCTTTCTTTGACTGATGTTCTAGTATGTCCTGACATAAAGAAGTCTCTACTGTTTGTGTCCAAGTTATGTGATGATCAGTACTGTGGAGTGTTCTTTGATGATAACAGCATATATATGTTATTGATTTGCAAAAGCTGAAAGTGGTAGCAAAGAGACCAAGAGTTAATGGTCTATACAGTTTGGAGAGTAAGAGTGTTGCAGTGAACTTCTCTAGTCGACATGTTGCAGCTTCGGAAGCAATATGGCACAATCGTTTGGGACACTCCAACCTCAAGCTTCTTCAACGTCTTAGTAACAACAAGGATATCATCATCAATAAGAGCAGAACATCCCCTATTTGTGAGCCTTGTCAGATGGGGAAGAGTAGTAGATTGCAGTTTTTTCCTTCAGTTTCTAGTGTTACTCAACCTCTAATTAAAATATATTGTAATCTTTGGGGTCCCTCTTCAGTTGTATCTAACCAAGGTTTCGAATATTATGATGTGTTTGTGTATGAATATTCAAGATACTCATGGTTTTATCCCATAAAAAATAAATCCGACTTCTTTGATATCTTTGGGGCTTTCAAAGCTTTGGTTGAGAATCAATTAAGTACAAAGATTAAAGAGTTTCAATCTGATGGAGGGGGAGAATTCACTAGCAACAACATGAAGGAGTTTCTAACTACACACAGTATACATCACAAGATCTCATGCCCATATATCCCTCAGCAAAATGGACTTGCTGAGAGGAAATAGACACTTGATTGAGTTAGGTCTTGCTATGATGTTTCAGTCCCACCTGCCGCTTCACTATTGGGTAGAGGCCTTCTTCACATCAACCTATATAAGCAATCTTCTTCCTGCAGTTGACAATGATAACGTAAATAAGAGTCCTTTTGATATAATGTTTGGACGAAAACCAAAGTACTCAGCTCTAAGGGTATTTGGCTCTGCTTGTTTTCCATGCCTACGACATGTTACTTCACACAAATTCGAAGGCCCTCTATGGCCTTAAAAAGGCTCTGATAGCGTGGTTTGATACCTTCAGCCATTTTCTCATAGATTTTGGCTTCACATGTAGTAAGTCTGATCCTTCCCTGTTTACGTATCATCATCAAGAGACAACACTGGTCCTTCTTTTACGTCGATGATATTCTCCTAACAGACAGTGACAAAAAACTACTACAAACTCTGTTACAGTCATTGAACAAGAGGTTGTCAATGAAGGATTTGGGCAAACCTCACTATTTTCTTGGAATTGAGATAGAAACCTCTGAAGAAAGTCTGTTCATGCATCAGTAAGTCGTATGTTCAAGACATTCTTCATCAGTGTGCAATGAGTGACTGTAATCCGATGGCTACACCTCTCCCTCAACGTATTAAACAACTCAACACTGCTCAGTTTCCAGAACCAACATACTTCAAAAGCTTAGCAGGTAAGCTCCAATATCTCACTATCACCAGACCTGATATTCAGTATGTTGTGAACTATGTGTGTCAGCGAATGCATCACCCAACCATATCCGACTTTGGTCATCTCAAGCGAATTCTTCGTTACTTGAAAGGCACGCTTGACCTTGGTCTTCACTTGAAGAAGAATGGCAATCTCACTCTGTCTACATTTTGTGATAGCGACTGGGCCGGTTGCTTGGAAACATGGTGGTCTACAACTGGTTTATGTACTCTACTCGGTTCAAATTTGATCTCTTGGTCAACTAAGCGTCAACCAACGGTCTCAAGGTCATCAACAGGGACGGAATACAGGGCCTTAGGAAAAAATGCTCAAGAAATTGCATGGATATCTTTCTTACTTCGGGACCTTGACATAGCTCAACCTATGTCAACTATGCTTCTCTACGACAATCTATCAGCAGTATACTTGAGCACCAATCCTGCTTTACACAACCGGTCTAAACACTTTGATACGGACTATCATTACATCCGTGAGCAGGTTGCTCTTGGATTGATAGAGACAAGACACATTCCAGCCTCAAGACAGACAGCAGACATATTTACAAAGTCTTTACCCAAGAAGCAATTTCAGGAGCTTCGAATCAAACTTGGTGTAGATGAACCTACCCAAAGTTTGAGGGTGAATGTTAGAGACAACACCATCATGGGCTCTGAACCAATACGTTCTGAAGTCCACAAAGGAGAATGCCCAACCGTATCTACACTACAGTCCAAACAACGTCCCTGCAATTCAAAACAGAAGGGAAAACCAGAGTGTACAAAGGAAGAAGAGACAATATTGACAAACAACTGTTTCCTTGTTATCCTATCCGTTGGTATTGACTGACCTCTTTCCATCTATCATGATAAGGATATAGCTGTAAGGTTATGGTTTCTAGATTGTTCTACGAAGTCTACTTAAGCATCACTCTGTAATCATTTTCAGGATTAAGGAAGAAACAAAGTATTTCTCAGTAAAGTATCAGTCTTATCTTGTGTTCTTCACATGTTGTTCATGAGATCATACCATAAATAAATTGACTTATGGTATGATCTCATGAACAACAGAGTGAACAAAGAAGGATTAACAGGGTTATCAAAAATGAATTCAGACCATATAGATTAAGCTACTAGATCTAAGCCATTTAAGAGAATTCAGAGCAGATGCTCTTCCCGATATCTGGTTAGGAAACATGATACAGTGGATATACGATGATAACAAGAAAAAACTACAAGTGATTAGGAGCTGTCAAAACATTTAGCTAGAGAAATTGGGAAAGCAATCACGATCTCTGAACAGAAACGAGAAACAATGAAGAAGAGCAGTGAGATTCTATGCAAAGAGTTTTGTCGGTCATATTCCAGCAAGATTCTATGCAAAAAGTTTTGTTGGTCTTATTCCTTGTGTTTTGAACTTTGCCTCACGAGAGTTTCAGGTTGTGTCATATCACATTATACAATCATTTGTCTTTCGAATCTGCTAATAACTTAAGGGATAACTTCTGATGAGGTTCTGTGTAGAGGAGCATAACTGACCACAATGCAGAAGTTACATATTTTAAATTGTGCACCATCTGAACCACCTCATTTGCATATGTGTTCCTAACTGTAGGTACAAGTTTCCTTGTTCTCTATGTCCCTAAGCATAATATGTAGAAATTTATTGTAAAAGTCCATACTATTTTGCTAAGCAATCCAAGAGTTTGTATATAGCTAATGATACTCGCAAAAATTTCCAAACATAACTCCAGCCCTGAAGTTCACTGTAGGAGCTTAGATACATTGCCAAACTCTTTGTAACTTGGAGTGAATAACTGAAAATTTTAGTTTATAACCAGCTTGAAGTGGAGCTTCACGAATCTGCTCAATCACTTTTGTAATCTCTCTAGCTATTACAAGTCCTTGAAAAACAACAAGAGACAGAACTGGAGATGACAACTATGATGTTTGTGACATCACCTCCAATTTTATCATCTAACTAGATTCGTTTATTCAAATCCATATCTAGACTGAATTTGACCAAAGCCAACAATATTAGTCCTAAAACTGCTATATCATTCCTATCATCTTTGGTAGGTGTAGTAATAATGTGGCTGAGATTTGTTTATCTGGTAATCTAATATTGTAGACAACTCAAAGCAAAGGTTTTGTGGTAAATTTCAGACTGGGGCGAAACAATTTTTTTTTAAGAAACTATTAACGAGATTCTGTGACTTCATTTCATTAAAAGATAATCATGTGGTTTAGAAATCCTACCAAAATCACCCATCTAAATTGCCACCAAAATCTTCAAATCCCTATCAAAATCTTCAAATTCCATCCAAATTCCATTAAGTCTAAAATTCCCAAAATTCTCTCAAACCTCAATAATAATAAGCCCATCTAATACTTGGCCATGATTTATCTGAATGGGAAAGAACAATATGTAAATTATATGGACTTTTGATTCAAAACCAATTATCAAAGAATTGAAGATTTCTTTCAGTGTTTAATATAAGACTCCCTATTACGTATTTTTCATATTTAATTTATATCAGCATTGCATTTTCGAATGTTACATTTTTTTATATTGAATATATTCAAGATAGAAAAGTTTAACAAAGGATTGGGAGAGCAGAAGACAAACATAGAAATTTAAAGAAGGAAGAAACCCAATAAGTGTCATAACAACTCGAAACAGACTGAATAGGCGGAGGTGAACTGATATCAGTCAATCCATAACACCACATCCATGTGACTAAACAGCATCGTAGGATGCCTCTTCTTGGATAGTAAGGTCAAGACACTAAGGACCAGTCGTCGCCAGATACGATTGGTAGCAATGTCCATCTGTGACACTATTAGAAATCGATAGAACAACTCTGTTGTGCTCAGCAAGTAATACATATTCCAAACTTCATTCATCGAAAACATTTAGGATCTGAACAACAGCATAGATCAGAGTCCTCAATACTGGAAAGTTCTTTGGGTGGAGGAAAGCTTCCCTTGCTTATGTGTAGGAAGATTTTATAATTACTCGTCTGACGTGAATATCTTTGAGAGCCTGGAAAGACCAAAGGAGCGCTTGAAGCTCTGTTTCACAGGAAGATAAGAATCTCAAGAAAGCTCGTCGACCGAATGTGTTGCCTCATTGATCGCGTAGAATCCAAGACGCTCCACTGTTACAGTTACCATGTAACCATGATGCTCCAGTATTTCATTTCAGTCAGCCATAGGCTGGTTTCTTCCAGACCAGATGTGTAACCTGGCGTTGAGGATTTTTTGACTGCGATATAGGTGCTGTTGTATTTATATTATGCCACACTTCTGCTTCCTCATTTGCCCTGTCAAAGACAGTAGACATATTACTCTTGTGGTGCTCGAAACAAAACTTGTTCATGGATTTCCAGATGTGTCATACTATCCAAGGGAAGAGGCGCACATCAGTTGGGATCTTCCTGTTTTACTGAAAGTAAGCAGATGATATAGGTTCAAGAATAAAAAAATTACTGGAAAAAAACGACAGAGGGATAAAGGCAGGCAGCCGATCCCAAACTTCCTTAGCATACTGACAATCAAACACTACATCACAGATGGTTTCAAAAGCTTCTCCACAAGCAGAGAAAGAAGTGTCCACCGGAAGGCCTCATGATCTTAATATTTCCTTCACAGCCAAGACACCCGAAAAGCATGCCAAAGGAAGTGTCTAGTCTTCGGTATGTTTTAACTTTCTAGAGATCCTTCCAAAGCTGTGTTTCAATCGGAGGCAGAGCATTGGTCTGAGAATTCCAGCTTTGAATGTCTTCAAGAAGTGTATAACCGATTTTCAATGAGAAACAACCATCTTTAGTGAAACCCCATATAAACTAATCTTGCTTGACTATGATTGTCTTTTTATTAAGAACCAACCTCGCATCTTCGGGGGCTGAAAACATCCCATACACAGTTCACAATCCACATCCTTGTGTGTGGATCAATCAAGTCGCTAACCCTCAAAGTCAGTTCGACCAACGAGCCTTGGCACTAACATGGAGTTCTAGGAAACTTATCCAGTAGCCAATTATTAATCCAAACTCTACTATCATCACCTTTACCTAGATATTTCAGTAGATATTTCTCCAATACTTCACGTCCATGAGGAATACTTCTCCACGCGTAAGAGGGACGCGTGCCAACACTGCTATCCATGAGAGAGCAATTTTTAAAGTATCGGTGCTTCAGAATTTGAGCCAGAAGAGATTGCGGGTTACTCCATATCCTCCATGATGATTACCTAGCAAGGCTTGATTAAAAATTTCCAAATCGTAGAACCATGGTCCTCCTAGTTCTTTGGATTTACAGAGTTTTTACCAAGAAACCCATGTTATATTGTTCATGTTATTACTACTGCTCCACTAGAACTCTATCATAGCACTTGCTAACCTCTCACAAGTATCTTTAAGAAGTTTGAAACAAGACATAGCATAGATAGGAAGGGTCAGACCAATAGATTTCAGTAAAATCTCCTTACCTCCTTGAGATAGTGATTTTGCAAACCAGCGTTTGAAGCGACTTTGGAGTTTCTCACGTAGGAAACTAAGTAAATGTCTCTTAGACAACATGAAGCACTCTGGTAAATCAAGATAAGATCCTTCTCCATCTTCCTGATCAATCCCCAAGGCTGTTTTCACTGCAATTTTTGCTTCCTCCAATGCATGGGCACAAAAAATATTCGATGAACTTTGCTGATTGATAATATACCCAGATGCATCACCGTAGAGCTTCAGACACCGATTTATCAGTAAACTGTCGTCTGCAAACAACAAGTGGTGAACCAATGGTCTTGAAAAATAGACTCAGATACTATGAAGCTGGCCATTATTTTCAGAGTGGTTAAGGAAATGGACGAGGGCCTCAGCACAGAGGATAAAGAGGAACTATGAGAGTGGATCCCTCTGTCTAATCCCTCTTTTTGGCTTGATAAAACCATGAGAATTGCCATTAATTAACACTCAGTAAGATACCGAGCTCATACACATCATGATCCAACGGATCCAGACGCGATCAAAACCAATCTACTCCATCAACACTTCAAGGAAATTCCACTCAACATGATCATAGGCTTTAGACATGTCTGTCTTGATCGCCATGAACTCCTTATCCACTTTTCCATTCGTGCGTAAACCATGGAACTTCTCATGAGAAATAAGAATATTGTTTGAGACAAGACAACCCGTTACAAAGGCCCCCTGCATCTCAGATATCAGATCACAAAGAAAGGTTTTTAGACGGTTACATAAGATTTTCGAAATGATCTTGCACTGTATAGAGCACAAGCCAATTGGTAGGAGGTCTTGCAATCGCGTTGGATTGGAGATCTTAGGGATTTAAAATGAGATATGTAAGATTCCAGCCATCAGGAATAATGGATGTGGCAAAGAATGACTGGATTTCATCAGTGAGTACTGGACAAACAATGTGCCATAATTTATGGTAGAATGTTCCCCTAAAACCGTCTTCGCCTAGTGCACTACTTCCTTTCACACTGAAGGCAGCACGCTTGATCTCCTCTGCTGATACTTGCGATGTGAGTACAAAGTTCATTTCTTGTGTTAAACGGCTCTGAAACCCAGAGAATAAGGTTTCCAAATCAAATGGATTCAAGTTTCTTATTATGTCCTTAAAGTAATTGACTGCGATACTTCCTTTAGAACCCTCAGAGAAGTGTTCCTGACCCATCTCATCCAGCAGCATGATGATATGGTTCAGTATTTTCTTTCCTCGGACACAGTTATGGAAGTATCGATTATTAATGTTGCCTGCTTGCAACCATTCTTCACGACACTTCTGTTGCTAGTACATTTCCTTTTCCAAATACGCTTCTGCAATTTTCTGTCTCAAGCGCTTCAAAGTATCAAAATCAGGTAGAATTTTTGATATCTCCACCTCCAAAGCCTTTTTAAGGCGATTTAGTTGGTCATAGGAGTTCATTTTGGAACGCCTTTTCCACTTTGAAATACCCTTGCAACAGCGACCAATGCGAGTAACATTATTAGCACTATCTCCCGAATTAATACCCCATCTCTGCTTAACCAGTTACTCGAAACCTTCTCTACCAATCATCCTCTTATCAAAATAGAAGCATCGTCAGCTTTGCTCATTACTGCCACCAGCCATACTGATCATGAAAGGTCAATGATCAGAGTCCCACATATCAAAATAGTACATATTTGATACTGGAAATAGGTTAAACCATTCATTAATTACAAAGCAACAAATCGAGTACCTAACCCTACTCCACTAAAGCATATTCCATGAGCTTTTAAGTTCTCTAATTTTACAGCTTTGCGCCATGTTTCTAAAACCCCAAAATATAGACTCGCCTCTCACTTCACCACCCAACTTCTCCTTATTCCACATGAGCTCATTAAAATTCCCAGCTAGGATCCACGCCCCATCTCTACGTAAGCCAACATCAACTAATCTATCCCAAACTTTCTGCTTTGGTGCGCGTACTGAATCTAAACCTTGTAACTATCTTTCCACATCACATCAAGCCCACCACTCAAGCCAATGGGCTCTACCGTAGAGATTTTATCGTAGCCCAACTATTTTTGTAAACAAGACATATAAGCAAATTTTTGTTTTGTTTTCATCAAGAACATAATATGCGGAAAGTGAGACAGTCATACTTTCTGTATATGTTAAACTGTCTCGATGTTTCTTGCACCTTGACAGTTCCAACACCAAATACTCATTGGGGAGGCACTGGCTTCAAAGCAGAAGCCACCATAGAGTTAATGGTTTTTGTTGATTTGTTGGTGATGGGAGCAAGTGAAGATTCTGATTTTGCTTCATAGATATCTCTAGGGCCTCAGTGTCGTTTCCTTTAGCCGAGACAGCATCCAAAGGTTAAAGGATCTTTCCTGCAGCTTGTTTCAAAACATTTGCATCTTTTCATTTCCCCGGTGGTGGTCTTCTTCTAGCTTTCTTAGTTCCAAAGTTGCTACTAGCAGAAGGATCCTTCAAAAAAGTACCTATCTGAAAACTCGTAGTATGCAACAGTGGAGAAGAAGCAGATTGATTAAGCTGGGATGAGGAAGATTCAGCTTCATCCTCACATACCACAACTTGGTTCGAGGCAGATATAGTATGTAACTCAGTGCGTCCATGAGGCCATTGCAAGCGAGAACTAATGTCAGGATAGGAGAATACATGACCCTTTATTTAAAATAATAATTTTTTATTTAATTTACCCGCGGGTCAAGCGGATTACCCGCGGATTTTAGCGGGACGGGTGCGGATTGTATAAATTTGTCTTGCGGGTCAAGCGGGTCAATTTTTTTTAAAAAAAAAACACTCATCAACCCGCAGATTGCGGGTCGCGGGTCGCAGGTTGACCCGATTTCCAGCACTATTCAGCTCCATGGTAAACCTATCAAACATAGCTTTAACTCTATTTTGACCTTTTCACAGTAAGGGACATCTGATTTTCTCGTGAGTCAAGCAAAAGCAATGGAAACAACGCTTGTGAATTTTCTCATACTCAAATTCAATGGTGACAATTCCCTTTGGAG
The DNA here is from genome assembly GCA_012274485.2 of Sinapis alba. Classification (NCBI taxonomy): domain Eukaryota; kingdom Viridiplantae; phylum Streptophyta; class Magnoliopsida; order Brassicales; family Brassicaceae; genus Sinapis; species Sinapis alba. The sequence continues at coordinate 29,694 of MU105877.1, read as the reverse complement.
ACAGTGAGCTTTCTAGATGCCTTTGCATGATTGTTAATGTTGAAGGTACCATGAGCACGAATGTAGTCTTTAGTGTGCGACACCTTTGGATCATAAGCGATCTCCTCCACATGTCCAACCTCAGAAGCAAGCCTAAACATCATATCTGTAGTGAAGTGTTTCACTTGAATATGTCTGATTTGGATTCGCTTTCATCGCTTCAATGCCATGGCTCAATGATTATAAGACCAGGTTATGTCCTTTAGCACCGTCAGGAGATCTTCCTCCCTTGAAAAAATGAACTGAAACTTATCTCTAGAAAGAGCAGTACCATAAATCCTTCCATAGACTCTCCATACTGTGGGCATCTATTTCTAATGATTTTAGAAATATACATAAAATGTTGCATTTGATGCACTCTAATCTCTACTGAAACAAGGGACAAAGATATTCATAAACTATTATTAGTCCACGAGGTTGTCTAACATATAAACACGCTCTTATGTATCTAAAATATATGTAAAATTTCACTAATCCTAAACTATTTTTTGAAAAGCTAAAGACAATTGACATGTCTGTCATTCCTTTCAATAGAGTTTTGATAGCCACATTCTCTTATATCTACCTAACCTTTAGTTTCGGCAATCTTGTTCAATTCATAAAATATTATGTGTTCCAAATTTTTTATATTATTCCTCTCTTTATTACCCTTTTAATATTTTTGATTAATCTAGGAGTATCTTGGAATTATGGAAGGGCTCAGATTAATTTTCAGTAGAAATAGAAAGTGCAGTCCATGGATAGACCCACTCCGGGTAATCAAAAGGGCTGAAAGCAACGGCCCATATCCATTTTTACATAAAAGATGGATTGAACCAGAAACGTGTTGGCATCCCAAATCTTTTTCTATACCACTTGACCACAAGGTCCCAAACAAATAGTAAGCATACATCCGTCCAGCCTGTTGTATAGAGGTAATTAACTAATTAAATGATGCATTTGAAAGATCTAACAACAATAAATTGCAAAAAAATATAATGAAAACATCACAGAGAGAGTATTATTTTGGTCTTTATTTCGGTGTGGTTCGAATTTACCTCCGGAATATCTAAAACATAAAAATGTTTTATTAGGGGAATCCACAATGATAAATACTTACTAAAATATACTCCTTTTTCGATTTAATTGTCGTTGTAGAGAAAAAAATTATTTTAAAATAAGTGTCAATTTATAGTTTCAATATAAAATTTATTAAGAAGATTCTCCTGTTTATTTTTTTATTGGTCGAAATATGGTTAGGTGTATAAGTAATTGTGTTTTTATTTTAGAAATATACAAAATTAAATGTTTTATTAATATGTGTGCATAAACCCAGAACGACAATTAAAATGAAACTGAAGGAGTATCAGGGTAGAGAACCACAAAAAAAAACTAGTTGCACCTTCTCAAACACGATTATCGAAGCACACCAGTCATCACCATCTTTCGGCGCTGGTGAAGCCCAAGCTCGCTGACGTCAGGACTCTCCATCTAACCTCTATTACATTTTTACCTCTCTGCATTTATTTGACCTTGCTCTGCTTTTTATTTTGAAACATTTACATCTCAGGTCACATTTCTACTTATTTATTACAAACTAGGTCACTTTCTTCTACAAGGACACTTTTCTTAAGAATAAAGTTGATTCTTAACTAATACAGTTTTAAACCAAAAATTTAGTTTCCCAACTAAACTGGGAAAGTGGCGGGATTTATTCTCAGCCACTGATTTTATATGTCTTTCAATGGTTTAGATTCTCCATCACAGATCTTAACAAATAAGATAAATTTATTAGTTTTCTTCTCTCACTATGTCGTCATCTTCTTCTTCTTGACTGATTTTGTTTCCAGATTCCATAAATTATATTTCCAATTGAAAATCTAGTGGTCAACATTCATTATCTTTTTAATTATGTATTTAATTTGTTTCCACTACGTTTCTCTTTTCTCAGCATAAATTTATTTTGTATAAAAAAAACTCAAATGTTTTTTACCAAAGAATCCCTAAATCTCTTTAATTTTTTTCCCTTTTAAGCCATCAGTACTTCCATTTTGCTAGCTTTTTCCGGTTCCGTCAGTAATATATATCGTAAGGAACTTTATACTTCAAGCACATGTTTCTTAGGATTCACACAATAGCTTTAATGTCTGAATTTACTTTTGGGTTCTTCACTTGTCTTAAAATTACAATAGAATTCAATATTACAAACAAACATATAAAGATTTTGAAAAAGCCACTTAAGCTTTCAAACTATGATAGTGTAACACCTTAAACTGAGTCTAGATAACATTATATGAACTGAACTAGTCATGATGATTGTGTACATATAGATACCATGTTTGTTTACGTTAATTGTGTGTACATATGGATATCATGTATACGTGGATATTGTATTTAGGAATATACGTGGATATTGTTCTCAAGTGTACATGTGAATATTGTTCTCACAAAGATTCAGTCCATTCATCCAGCACAAATTACATCTTAGTAATACTATGTACAACTATCTAACATAAAACAATCAAAAATTTTAAGTCATAAAAATACATATTTATGGTTATATTGCTATCTACAAGTTATCGATCTCCAATGTCCATATGTACACACTCTTTTTATTGTCCACATTTACATACTCTCTTTAATGTCCATATGTACACATTCTCTTGTGTACACTTATTTCACTCACTATATAGATGGTTGGTTTAAACAATATCAATCCATCCCCTCAATAAAATATGTGATATAATTTATAATAATGTTTTAAATGGTTCTCAATATAAAAAATATTTGAATAATAAATAACCAATGGTGTACACATGGGTTTAATCTCCACATCCACCCTTTTCATCCATGTGTACACCTGATCTTGTGTACAACAACCACAAACTTTTACTGAACTTCGATATACACATGTATCCATTACATGGCATAGACAAACATGTTGTACACAAAACCTATACATATTGGTTTTACTTATATGTACACAAAGAAGAATACATTTTCAAATCAACAATCATTTTTGATACTTCACTTTACATACTAAAAACATTCAAAAACATTGTAATGTCATACATATTATATTACAAAAAAAATATACATATTCAAATTTTTAGCCTCTAAAATTTTTTTTTTTTACACATGTGTAAATGTCTATTGCGTCTCAAATCATGGATGTACACAAAATGTCTACATCTTACCCCATTGATGAATACATATGTAAGTTAGTGATAAACCCCAGTTCCAGTGACAGGCACACAATCTCTTTGCCTGATCCTCATGCATTATTGGCTCTAGTCTCCTACACCAACAAACACAACATATACATGCAATCTAATAAAATAGGATTGTGTACATACCACATATGTATATTACATATTATGTTCGAAAGTTGTTTATATACACATTTATACATATAATTACATATTTCAAATTGTACATATACACTCGTGTACACATGTACATAATTCTTGTTGTTCATATGTACATACATGTTGGTGTACACCCTACCACAATTTTGTCAAAACACCAAAACTAGCAACAAGCTTCGACCTTTTTCTCCATTGCATTATCATCATAGAAATCTCAAATCTGAAAAATTTATCCCAAAATTGAAATCCCAGATTTGAAACCCTTATCCCCAGACTTTGAAATGTATAACCTCACGTCGGAGGGTCTTGGGTAAAGTCTCAAATTACAACCTATTCCTAAAAATCAAAATCTCAAATCCAAATCCATAATACCAAAATCAAAATCCCAGAATCAAAACTCTAATCCTCAAATGGATCTTACCTTTTGTTTTCCCCTTTGAAACTCTCCTCTTTCGCGACGACGTCGTCTTTTCCGTCCGTCGGAAATTTTGTTCTTCGCTCCATCGAAAATCACGGTCGCTGTCTTCTCCCATGTAAAGTCTGTGTGTTTTACAGTTACTATCAAAAAAAAATATTTACCGACGGCGTTTTAATTTTTGACGGCCCCGTGCAAGACTAAAAAACTAATTTCATATTTGTTTCGCATCCACTACCATAAACCTACAATTTTCAAAATTCAAATCTCTTAACCAGCCCAACTAGAAAGAGAATGCTTAATTACCCAAATACCCATACTTAGTTTCACTTTATGAAGGACAAACGGGTCTTCAACCACTAAAAAGTGCCTCGGTAGCACATTGTGCTTTTCTATGTAATAAAAAGACATAAAGTGTCTATTTATGTTAATAACTCTTTTATTCTACTCTATGTCGCTCTTTTAAGTGAACTTTGGTGTGTTGGCTCTATGGGTACACAATGGAGAAGCAGCTCCTTGCAACCGTCTCTCTCGGCATCTCTATCTATATGGCTTATCTTTCTGTCGTCGTCGAACTCGAAAGCCTTTACAGTCACCACTTCTCATTGATCCTCGAGTTTAAGCCCCAATGAACTCTTCTCAAAAGCTTCGTACTTGTCAATACTGGTGAAGACTGAGAGTGATTCTTCTTTGTGGAGCTCTTTTGCTCAGCCATGGTTGTTAACTGCCCAGATAGATCTGACAGTCGCCTCTCCCCTGCTCTCAACCGGCTCCATCTTAGGAACCTCAAGGCGAACAGATCTGAAATTAGTTTGGCATTTACATTGCTTAGTGTCTCTTTATGATCTTTACCTCTCCTTCGGGACATATCTTTTATACCTGGTTATGATATGAACGGAGAACTGTTTCAGCTGCTCCTCTCTTTATGCTTGTCGTACCTGTCAATGAGTTTATGAAATACTGCAAAAAATTCCCGGCCATGAAGACTCCGATGATTAACCTGAAAATCCAGCGCCTTATGCTGCTGCTTCTCTCGGAACCAACTCAAGATAGCCTGTGTATCTGGTCCTGCAAACCTCCTGTGATGCTAAAAGACTACATGTTGCAGTGCTTTATCCGCTGTCAGATCCACCACCTCCGGTACGGTAATGCCGAGGACCAGAGCCACATAGGAATAGCAACTTCATATGGTCTGTCCGAAAACACCAAAGATGATAATTTTCAAGAAATTAAAATGCTCATCCAACACCCACTGATTGCTATTACATCCACAAGCTTAAGCACCTCTTTGTTTCATAAGTCGAGAATTCGAAAGCTTGCCGCATACAGCCTGCAAAACTTAACCAATATAGAAAAGTTTATACAAACTTCCTCTCGTCAAGGCCGAGAGAGATCTTTCTCCACATCATCCTCAAAGAAGAGAACCATTCCACCAACATGCCTTTGTGTAAGAGGTGATACTCTCCTGGAAATCAAAACCGGGAAGAAATACAAAAGTCCTAGCTGTGTGCTATCTTGTGTGAAGGTCTACATGGGTCCGGTAGATGCAGAGACCCTCATTTCGGTGGGAGTCGAGGTTACGGATGATGCTTTGACGTTACAAGTTATTGTGACTAATCGTTTGTTATTTGAAGAATTTGAAGTGTGGTTTGAGTCTTTCTTGGATTTGATCGTAAGTGGCAATTTCAAAATCTTGCATAATGTTTTATCAAAATTTTTCAAGTTTTTGTTTGTATCCTTGCATTCCCTTGAACTTTATTTCGGGGTTTTAACTTGTTGGTTCACATATCGTGTTTTGTATGGTGTTGCTTTTAGTTTTGTAATCGTTTAGATCTATTAATGAAAGTATTTGTGCGGAAAAAAAACTTACTAAAATTTATGAAAAACATTGACTATGACTTTACTATTTTTTTCTAAAGAAACTCCTATAACTATTGTCTAAAACAGTCTAAGTTTTAATCATTATTAAATCACTGTTACCGGATGACAAAAAAATCACTGTTAACTAATTATTTTGTCATAATTTATCTGTTAATCTCTCGGGTCTTTCGTAGTAACTAATGGATATATTTTTTCTGATGCTCATTTTGCTATTGATATTGTCTTTTGTTCTTCTGTATTATTTTCCATTTTATTGAATGAGATCTTTTAGAATTTCATTTTTGATTCATTTCATTTTTTTTATAGTTATCATGCATAAAGTTAGTGCCCATTTTTACAACGCTATATACTTTATTATTTCTATTTACATATTGAACAAATGGAGTTTTAGTTTCTAATGCCTATTTCATAATATTTGTACAAATTAATTTATAAAAAATAATATGTACTACTATTTTCTGAACATATATGTATAGACTTAACATTCAGACAAAAAGTAGAAGAGATTGAAGCTAATGGGGATAGACTGACATTGAGAAATCCAAAATTCTACACAATTGCATGCTTGTATGGATATATATTCAATCATTCATGAAAGTCAAACTGTTGGTAGAAAGAGTAAATTAAGAAGGTCAACTTGAGTGGCCAATGGAAATTATCTAAAATAATGAATTCAAGTTGAACTCTCATTAAATTTAGTGATAAAAAAAAATTGCAGAGAACCTAAATAAACTTTAGGATCTTTGGATGGAATATGTTGAACTAATAGTTATTTTATTAATAAAAAATGGTTTGTATCTTCTTTTACCAGCCTAAATGAAAAATCCTTTCCTTAATTATAATATTCTTTCACTACAGGATGATTGGTTAGTCTATAGAATACTTTTACATCCATTTTTTTTGTTTACAACCATAAATTTAAAGCAATGAAATTTTTGTCTTCTTTTCAAAACTAAACAAAAATGTTTTCCTTTTCTTTCCTTTCTTTCTGTAGAAGCATTATCTTGCATGCGTTCCTTTCTTCAGAAGGCTATAGCAAATAGTTATTTATTTGTTTTACTTTTCTTTCTCTTTCTCTTTTTCTTTTTGTGTAGCATTGTTATTATATATATTTATGATGTATAATATATGTGTATTTTTTGTCAAAAAATATATGTGTGTATAAATTTAAGAAATCATATGTTATGGTGAAAATAATATTTAATACTCCAAATTTACAAAGCAACAATATATGTGGATATAATATAATATTCACATTTTCTATTATAGTTACATCGTATATCATTACAATATCACACAGTTAGATGAAGTTAAATGAATATACAGTAAATAAATTAGAAGTTACATTTTATATGAAATTTTAATAGTTTACTAAATAAATAATCTACAGAAAATAGCAACTCATGTTTTACTTTAAAAATAGCAACATACAATATAAAATATTACGGATATAACCAATAGAGATAAACATAAAAATTTACAGCAAAAAATCTAAAACTATAGTAAAAACATTATCTACTATATATTATATCAATAACTTAAGCTATCTGGATCAAGTAAAGTTTTCAGTTTTTTAATCATGGTTTATCATAGAATTGAAGTCCAAACACAATCAATGTTATTTTATGTGTTATTAGTTCTGATATATGCTAATCACACTCAAAAATTATACATTTAAGTGTTATTTAGCTATAATCTAAAATAATTTATTAAAATTCCATGAAGAATAAATTTGTTTTGAATATTTTTGTATTGCAAATTTTAAACTAAACTTTTGGTTAATTTTTTATTTTTTTAAAATTAAAAATTTAATTATAGTAGTATAAGATCAAGATATAATAAAAATTTTTTTGCATTCCTCTCATTTGTTTTTATGAATGATTCCTACAAAAAAAGTTTCATAACAGAATAAAAGAGTTAATCTATAAGAGTATAAATACTTTTACACATTTTCTTACTCATCTCCATTTTGATTCTTATATTACCAATAAAAAATAAAGAAACTTTTGCTTAAATCCCTTATATATTATTTGAGGAAACATTTTAATATTTGAGTTATGACGCATGTCATCTCTAGATTGATTCTTAGAATCCTTGGAAAAGTAGATTTGTCTATCTAAACATATATTATCATTTTTATTAAACTAATTATAGAATTAATTTTAAGTGTAAAAAACAAATTTCTTTCCTTAAATAAAAATTACAGAATTATCTAATGTGAATAAAGTATATATGATAATCAATGATTTTGAATAATAAATATTTTATATCTTAGATAGTAAATACTCCAAGATTTCATCATTAATTGTTCTTTTCATTTAAAAAGCATAAAACTTATCTAATTTGCTATTCTAACTAATTAATATTTCGATTACTCACTAGCAATTTAATATGTTAATCAAACTAATAAATATTTCACTATTTTAACTAATGAATACTATATTTAAATAAACTATACATTTTTAAAAGGTAATCTAATAATTTTTATCACATAAAGGTAATCTAATATATTTACATAATATTCATACGAGATAGACATCAAATTGACCACATAATCTCATATGTATACTTTTTAATTACTCATAATACAAGTACTTATCTTTATATCATAATACAAGAACTTATCTGTATATTCTGTGTCTCACTTTTCATAATTGTTTTTTAAAAAATAAATATTTTTAATTATAAAATAGCAAAAACAGAAATCTAAATTTGTGAAAACAATATATAACTTTTTGATCAATAGAAAACAACATATAAGTATAATAAGGTTATTGCGGTTGTTCTCTCAAATTTATTAAATTAATGGGTGAATCAACTTTATTTTCTTAAATATACAGTTATATTCACTTAATATTTCAAAATATATGTTATGTATATTTTCATATAAATAATAGTTCAGTGCAAATCTAATACAATAAATATATAATAAAAAATATAGATCATATAGTTGACGTTTCACAAAACAAAATAAAATCATTCAATATAAACTATAAAATTGTTGTGAGGATAAGGATAAATTTTAAAAAGTAAATACCACCATTTATACAAAGTAAAATATTTACTTACAAACAAATAGACAAATATATTTATACGGTTGCGTAAGTTAAATTTTAGTAATAAATTTAAAATGAACTTATACAATAACCTATTTTGCCTTCTGGTCTCCATCCGCCCCAAAAAAATCATACAAGAGAATTATCTTGTTAAACAATGCAATGATTCCAGAAACATTTACTTCTTCTACATTTTAGAAAATGGTATTTAAGATTTTTGTTTGTATTTATAAGATTGATGTTTTAAATTTTGATTAATATTTTATTTAAAATTAAAATAAATTTAAATATAAAAGTATGAGTGGTTAAATATTTATTAAAAATAGAAACAAAACAAAATGTAATAAAGAACTAAAAGTATTTATTGTTTATTAATGTGGGTAAATACTTCAAACATTTTTCAAAAAAGTACGAAGAGAAGGCAAGAATTTTTATAAAAAGGAATCGGGGCTATAAATGCTCTTAATGACAGAAAATAACTACAGAAAGCAATTAAAAACATTTGGACCATTCACATTAATGAGACTATTAACACAAACTGATTGTCAAGGCTGGGTATTTCCGTTTTATTTGATTCTATTCTTTATTTGTTTCAATTTGATTCAAAAAAATATAGATTTCCTTAAATTTTCGAAGGAAAACAAATAATAAAAATTAATATCTGTTTAAAAGAAGCAAATCATCAATACTAAAAAAATCAGAAACGGATATTAACTCTGCTCTGACTTTAATATATATATATATATATATATATATATATATATATATATATTTATGTCTATAAATAAAGAAAAATACTCTAAAAAAATATCACAAAAAAACTTCAGAAAAAAAAATGACCAAAATATTTTATTAAAGAGATAAATAAACACTTATACCATTATGGTTAAGTAATCTAGACTTAGTGTTTATTGTTAAAAAGTTGGGTTTGGGAATTAGGATTTTAAATTTAAAAAAATAAAATTAAAATTTGGAAAATAAAAAAAAAATTATTTTGATCATTTTTTTTCTTGAGTGCTATTTTGTGAAAAAAACTTTAAAAAGAACTATTTGACAGAATTACCCATAAATAAATATTGAATTTTTAATGTATAATCATATATAATTATTATTTGAACATAAAATTTCACTAATTTTATTTATAAAAATTACTTATAAAGATATTATAATAAGAAAAACCATTGTGTAATCAAATCGGTGTGCACGTGGTTCTTTCTGTTTTATTAATCATAGTTGTTCATTTAATAAACATACTTTATGATATCAAATCCAGCCTGCCATTCTCTTAATGACACATGGTTTGTGATTCGATATGTAGGATACGACTTGGAGATGTATTGTTTTCAACTCCTTTCATATAATGACAATACATATAGAGCTCCGATTTAAATGGTACCATGTGCAGTTATATTTATATAATTTCCTCCACGAATAATTAGTTATTGGTAATTAGTAACTATTATTTTTTCGTTTTTTATTAATGTTATGGTAATACAAGTGAAAGAATATAATATACCGTGAACAAAACTCGAAACCATATACACTAAATCCTAAACTTTAAACTCTAGAATTAACCCTAAAAATTCTAGAACCTAAACTCTGAACCTTAAATCTTAAGATGTAAGTTAACTTTAGGTTTATGATTTAGAGATTAAGTTCTAAAATTTAGAGTTAAGGATTTAGTGTTTAGTGTTTAAATTTTTGTTAATGATATTAAAAGCGTCAAAAAAAATTTTGATAATTAATACTATTTTTTTTATAAATAGAATATGAATTGGTAAATTTTTATTAATTATCATTTTAAAAATGAACCTAAAAATTTATTCTAAGGGATGAACTCAAAAATAACTCTAAATTAAATATCTTGTTTATTGCATCCATCTCACTTGCTTCGCCACATTGTTCTTCATTTTTCAGACCAAGCTCCCATATGTCCTGGTGTTTTGGATTACTACAAAACCCAAGTATGGGTAAAGACATATTCTGGTGTCATCAATCCGGAAACTATCTTAAAAGACTATTATCTATGTGAAAGATTTATAAATTTACTGTTCAGTTTCACAAATTTAAAATTTAAAATATTTTAACCAAAAGGTAAAATAACACAAAAAATTATTATCTAGTTTCGACTTAATTGGTGATAAAAAAATAAACATTCACTAAAAAATATCTTAGTAGGTAGAATTTTTTCACACTATAATAAAAACACAAACATGACATGGGGTATAAAACACTCAAAAATAAAATATTGTTGTGTATTTGCCATCACTTATATTTACTAGTCTGGTCTCAATTCGATTCTCATAAGATAATTCGAGCTATCAACTTGAAAGTCTATCCCATATAATTTTTTTGAGTTTTATGAATATTGAGTTTTATCCTTTCATTTCTCCTTTGTTTATTACCTCTTTATTTGTAGAGAGCTTAATTATGTAGTTAGTGCATTTGCGAAGAATGTTAGGTCTCAAGCTTCTTTGTTGTTGTAATAAACTTTTGCTTCCTAAAGAAATTTCTAATGTTGTCTAAAAGAAGACTTACAAGAACATGTTCTAACTATGTTTAAAAAATTTAGGATTTTATTTAGTTTTATATGAAATAACAGAAACCTATATAAAGGGTAAAGATACATATTCATCATATATAAAGTAGATTGATTGGAGAAGATTTATATGCTTTTGGAAAGCCAAAGTCCCTTTCACATTCTTTTTTTTTTGTAACACCCCTTTCAGAAAGTCTTTTTTTTTTTTAATATTTTTGAATAGACTGTAAACACTTGTTACTAGTCAAATCCAGTTAATTCCTGACGAAATCACTTGTGGCGACAACTGTCATGACAACGTAGCTTGTCATATTACATCACATTCTGCTAAACGTAATACGGAGCATTATTTAACGATACTATCCACTAAATTACTTTAATACTACGCATTATTATATTTTGGCCAAAAATATGCATAATTACCAACCAAGACTGTATGCTGAAGTGGCAGCATGGCATTTATATTTTAAATCAAATATTGAAATTTTATGTTTTTAATTATGGAGACATCGAAACAATAAAAAGAAGAGAATTATTAACCATTAGTTATATTAGGAGAATCCTCGAGGTATATCCTCAAAATCAATGAATTGATGGCGTAACAAGACTCTCATCAAATTAATTAGTTAATAATTTTTGCTATTATAAGCCTATAATTATGTATCGATATAAGAGTATGTTAAGGTCTATAGTAAACATGCTCAAGCTTTTTCTTCTTTTTTTTCGAACACAAACATGCTCAAGCTCTCGAAAGTAAAAAATCCACCTTTTTAAAAATGTCCGTCATTATCTTTTTTTTTCTATAAAAAATATCTTAACAATAGCAAAAAATGTTAATGTTAATGGTCATATTCAATTTTTTTTTAAATATATATATATATATCTTACCAATAAAGTTTTGCAGTTTTTCGGGGCATGTATCTTTTAATTGATGAACCATAACTTTAGTTGTGAGAATTTTAATAATATAAACTGATAAGAATAACCGTTAAAAAAAAATAATATTATAGTAAAAAGTAAGTTTTTAAAATTTGGTATAAACTAAATTTTTAAAACTTTGTATAAACTAAGTTTTTATAACTTTATATAAACTAAGTTTTTAAAATTTGTATAAAATAAGCTTCCATAGAATAATATGGGAAAATTTTCAATTTTACCATAAGCTTAATATTACTTTTTAAATTTACTTTTAAATAATAATATTTTTATAAATAATTTAAATTTGTTGATGAAAAATTAAATTAATTCTTCTAAATCATTTATAAATGTTTCAAATAATTTATATAACATTTATAAATCCAACTCCACTATTTAAGTATTCAATTTTAAATAAAAATTATTAAATTCTAAACTCAAATATTATGATATTTTACTTAATCATAGTTTTAAAAAGTGGTTGCCAATTTTAAATATTTTTAGCAAATTCTCAAGTAACATTCACATTTGTAAACTTATTTTGATTTATAGTAAAATCATTTTCAAGTATTAATACCCATTTCGTAATGAGTTATAAAATATTTTTTTTTGTCATAAAACAGATTTATGCACTGTCATTATGACAATCACATATTATTAAGAAATTTATTAAACTACCATAAGTTTATTATTATTTTTTAAAATATACTTAATCAAAAATTGTAGCATTCTTGATCCTAGATAGGACTATCGAAACGGGCGATGAGATGAGAGATCATATAAGCTGGTCAGAAGCCCCAAAGTAAGCATTTCATGGTATGAACAAATGGATAAATTCGAGTAATGATCGAAACTTAATCAAAAAAAAGAAGAGAAAGAAAGAAGAGAAGTTGGACCGAGCTAAGAGTGATGCGATCATTCTGATACATATATATCTTTCTTCTTTCTAAAACGATCATTCTGTTTAAATTAATGAATAAAATTCCGCTGAAAACTATTAATAAATGAAAATATATTAAATACATTATGATATTACAAAAAAACGAAACGACATTTAAATATTTTTTCTGAACAATTATACATCTCCATAGTTTTACCAGTCCAACGATGATTATTTGTTTTAGCAAAAAAAAAACGATGATTATTTGTTATCGATCACAGCTAAAAAAATGTTACATACATCAAAACATATAGGTACAATCTTATTAAACAAAATATAGATTTCAGGGGTATAAAAGCATTTAGTTCGTTGTTTTTCTTCTGAAATCATCATATGTACACAATCTTTCTTTTTTAACTCTGTCTTCTACTTATGTGCACCTTACGAAACCGCTAATGTAAACTGAAGCAAGTCAAAAGAACTTTCCTTTTCAGTATAAACAATATTTACACACAATACCTATAACAAATTAGGTGAAATGATTTTTACTTGAGAAACGGAATAGAACTAAACCTATAACAAATTAACAAGAGGTTATAATCTAATCATCTTTAGCAAAAGAAGAAGAAGATAAATATCTAATCATTGAGTTAACGCTTAATCCAATATAAATAAACAATAAATAAAATGATTAGAATTCCAATAACTTCGTTTGTCGTATTCACTTGATGGAGCTCGGAGCACATAAATACAAGTACAGCGCTTAATGTGTGACTATCCATGTGGTTAATCATGTCGTTTATAAATATAATAATGTTGGACTTACATTAAAATATCAGTTCAAATGAAAATAATGTTAATAATTTAATCGAGCACGTATCCCTAATCTTTTCCAAAGGACACATGCTGACCTTGGTTGCTAAATCGAGATCTTTAGGTATGTCGTCCATTAGTTAGTAGTTAATTTAAAAAATATATCGTCCACAAAGAAGGTCATGTATCATGTTTAGCCTTCTTTCATCGCCAAATCAGTAACTGGTTTCGATAATTTTATACGCTTTTAAATTAAACAATATTTTAATGTTTGAACCAAAACTATGAAAAATTTAAACACAAAATAAGAAAACAAACAACAATAGTTCGTTTGTATCTCGCGATTGCGTCTACAATTCATAAATCTTACTCCCTCCGTTTCAGAAAGATACATATTCTAGATTTTTTACATATATTAAGAAAACGCATTAAAGTATAATTGTAAATACATTATTTTCTGTAAATAACAATTTTCCATAATTTTTAACCAATGAAAATCTAACAAACAACATTTTTTTTTTTGGAATTTACAATTTATCATTAAATAATATATTGAAGAAGTAAAAAATACGTCTTTTTAAAATAATTTTTTTAAGAACATTGATCTTTCTGAAACGGACGAAGTATTTTATAGTGCAAGTACAATATAATTACCTTAGTATTAACATATAACATTTTGATATCTTAATGGAGAGGTTGATGGCAAATATTTCTTTGAAAAAATCAAGATATATACACTTTTTAAGTCTTTATGTTGCACACAAAGTAAAGTTTAGTTTATACTACTATAATAAAACAGTTTATTTTACATTAAATATAATTTTCGATCATGCAACTATTTTCTGGTATCATAAAAATTCTTTTATTTTATTTTTATGTTGCTTTCTTAATTATATATTTAATGATGATTTTCTGATATATATTACTTGTTGAATATGTTAATTATTTAATAAAGCAACAATTCAAAACTATATAAATTATAATTTTCTTATGGCTATAATTGCCTGTTATATGTAATATATCCATCTATATATCGAAATTGTGTTGTATTTTACCATATATTTTAATAATTCAAGCTGATGAGAATGTGGAAATGTATTTTATAATAGTAGTATATGTATTTGGGGAACTTAGAATAGATTATTAGCTTCGAACAAAAAAAAAAAAAAAAAAAGAATAGATTATTAGCATGTTGCTCAAAAAGCACTCTTGCTGAAATTCAAATAGACTCGAAAGGTGATAAATCAGATAGATTCTCTGAAAATGAAGGCCCAAGAAAAATCCAAAAGTGCAGAATTTTATTACCCATGTCTTGGAATTTAAAATTCCTTACAAGATCTATATTCGGTAGACTAAGAAAAAAAACACAGACAAAAAAACAGAAAAGAGAAGATACATATTTATGTATATTATTAAGTTTTATTACTTATCTACAATTTAAAGATTCCATCCTCGTGTGGACTCAACATCGAACTGATCATCGGTGCTTTGAATGTCTATTGTCTTGTCTTCAATATAGATATGCATTAAGAACTTCTCGATTTTTCACATATTTAACGTTATTTAATATTTGGAACGTATTTTAAAATTTATGTGGAAGTTATCGAGAGAATCATTGTTCTTCCCGATATTACTACAACGTAATTACTGTTGAGTAATTTAATTAAATTACATTTAAAATCTCCATCAATTGGTGACTGGGTCCGAATTCCTGTCTCGTTGTGATGAAGAGAGGATGGCATCAATGGCGTCTTTAACTTGAGAAATATCTGGAGCTTTCCCTCCTTGTGCCGGCCAAAACTCATCGGCCGCAAGTACCTAACAAACATTAAATTATAGCAATATTACTTACATAAACAAAAGGGCAATTCTCTTAAATAGCCTTTTTTAAGTCTTTATCACAAAAATAGCCCTCAAAAAATAAAATGACCAAAATAGACTTTTTTTTTTTTGAAATTTTGATTTTTTTTTATTTTTTTTTTGAAATTTGAAACCCTAACCCCAAACCCACCCCTTAACTCTAAACCCTAAAGTTCAAATTAGTTAACCCTTGGGAGATAAATGCATATAAATGAATTTTTTAGCTTAAAAAAAAACATTTTGGTCATTTTCCTCCTTAAAAACTATTTTTGGGACAAACAAACTAAAAGAGGCTATCTAAGGGAATTACTCTAAACAAAATTATGTTTATACATATGATCAATCAATCTCGTGAAAGAAAAGTTTTAATTGATATACCTTAACTTGCACTTGAAGAAACTTTACATAACTAATGGCCTTCTCTAACATCGTTACCAAATCAACCTGCAAGAGATAACACATCTCATCATCAAAACACTTAATTTGATATTTTTTTTTATAAATTTGACATTAATAGTTTTCTAGTTGTATGTATACCTTGGTGCCATTGGGAACAAGTTCTTGCAATATCTTGAGACGTTCACTTATTCTTTCTCTTCGATTCTAAAAGAAAAAAACATATACTAAGGTATGAGTTAACAAAACTGATAAAATGACATTCATCGGTTTTATATAAAAAAATTGTAACAGTAAAGAAAGGAAACCTTGGCTGCTAGGCTTTGTGGATCTTTAGGTGAAGTTGTTGGCTTAGGCTTAGCTTTCCCTTTTGCGCCGCTACTGGTTTTCTTTGAGGGTGGTTGACTGCTATCTCCCTAATCATAATTCAATGATAACATGTTATCTTTCATATAGAAAAATTCACAAAAGCTACGGGTATTAGTCTGTTCTTGGCTAGAATTATGTTATACCAGAAATATTCAGAGTGTTTGACCTTGATAATTACCGTATAAGAACGTTTATTTCCAGTGGATTTAGGCGAGACAGACTTATGTCTAGAACCAGTGGTGACAGCAGTTGAATCAGAGTACAACCAGTCTTTGTGGACTTGGTTTGTCCCCGGAGTTTCGAAGTGTCTAGGGCTAATAATATCCATATGATGTTGATTCCAGTTTGTGAACCCGTAGCTCATGTTGTTGCCTTCCAAAAAAGAGAAGCCACCGCTACTTATGGCTGGAGGAGGAAAGCTCTCATGACGATCATCGCTGTGGTCGAAGTTAAGAAATGAGGATCCGTTGAAATCTAACAAAGAGTTGTGATCTTCAACGGATTCTCCAGAAGGGTAAAACACAATCCCTTGATGATTTTGTTGATGATCTGAATTCAACGTGCTACTGCTCGAAGCCGAAGGTCCTCCTCCTCCGGCATAAGCTGCGTCCGGCTGATCCAATCCGTAGTTCTCCGGTGATGAGAGATCTTGGGATGAGGAGTTTTGTTTTGAGATGTACTTTGGCTCGTTGGGATGGTCATTTACGAGTGCCATTAAACACTAATAAGTGTAAGGTGTTTGATGAGTGTTTTAGGGTTTTGTGTGTGTGTTCTCTCGTAGATGAGAAGTGGGTATAAGGTTGTCTATTGGTAAGCAATGAGAGACAATGTTTTTTTTTTGTGTGTGTAGTTATGTTGTGATAAAGGTTTATATAGGAGGCTATGTCTAATATTATATATGAACTGATGACGTATATTAAAGATTTTCTTAGAGATTTATTTTTAGTTTATTGAATTGATTAACTAATTAAAAAAGAAGCTACCATTAAATCAAGGATGAATATCTCGTATGCTTTTAAACAAAAATAATAATATATCTTATTTTTAAGGGAAATTGCACCCGTATGACCATCAAACAATTAATAATTCATTCAATGACTACTTACCCTAATACATCGATACATCGTACGTATTTTATATAATAATACCAACTTGTCCTCTTCCACAACCGGTAAAACCTACAAACAAAAAATAAAAGAAAATAATAATAATTATATAACACAAGTTTATCGTGGCTTTTGGAGATTCACATAGCTTGTGAAAAAATCAGTAGTTTCTCTCCCATTATTGATCTACCGTATGATCACCAAAACTATTTTCGGAATAGCTTTTCCTAGGAGATCCATCTGCAACGGCTTGCTTAACTACTGACGAAAGCTTCACTGCATCTAAAATCTATGGAGTCGCCGACAACGTTAATGGCGTCGCGGCGAGGTTCGTCAACTCTTCCTCATTCGCTCTAACCTCCTTCTTTTAGTAAGTGGTTACATGTACTATCTCTACTAATGTCGTCAGATACACTTCTCTTTTATCGCCATGAATGACCTAGAGTTGATCGAAGAAGATGAACAGTTTCTGTAAACCAGTGTTCCATTCTATTATATGCATATAGAATAGAAATATAAAACAATATGTATTATGTTTATTCTATTCATGTTATGTAATTTGATAGATTTTGTTAATATATTATTTCATTATGTTACATTCTATTTGACGATTAATAAAGAGTGTTCTATTTTGTTTAGAAATATAGTTTGT
Source organism: Sinapis alba (assembly GCA_012274485.2). Taxonomy (NCBI): domain Eukaryota; kingdom Viridiplantae; phylum Streptophyta; class Magnoliopsida; order Brassicales; family Brassicaceae; genus Sinapis; species Sinapis alba. The sequence goes on along the minus strand of MU105877.1, from coordinate 11,426 downwards.
AATTTTCTTAAGTTCTAACTATTGTTACATATTTTTGAACATATTCACTAAGTGAACGAGAAACCACTCCAGATACCTAACTTCAACTCCTCGTAAAACGCCAAAGTCCAAATCGAGAATGAATGCCAACTCCTACGCGAAATCATCACCACTCAACAAGAATCGTTCCAACATCTATACGCCGAGCTCGACGAAAAACGGAACGCTGTTTCCACCACCGCGAATGAGGCGATGTTTATCATACTGAGGCTACAGAGGAAGAATGCCGAGATCTAGATGGAACTGAGGCAGTTCAAGCGTTTCTCCGAAGAGAAGATGGAGTCGCCAACTATACTATGTATAAATAGTCCATACTATGTTATAGAGAGTCCATATTGTGTGTTATGTATTGTACATGAAAAATAATTTATAGATTGTATTTGGGTTTATAGTTTCCTAACTAGGGTTTAGATTTACTAAATAGGAATCTGGGTATATTTATTAGTGGTTGTGGTTGGCTTTATATGTATAGTTCCTAGCAAAGGTTTGGGTGATGTACTATGTAACAAAGATAAAATAGTACATGCACAAATGAGATAGAATACTATTTCGGTGATATGATTTCATCAACTCCATTACCTATACTATTTCAGTGATAAAAGTTGTTCTTCCCCTTATCATGCGCTCTACTAAAAAGACTTAGCAGTGAATAGTATATTCATGATCGTAAATTTTTATTTCACCGGTTTCAGATGGAATAGTTTTCGGACCAAATAGTCCTAAACTACGCCAGCTATATGGAACAACACATTCATGAATTTCTAAACCATGTGTTTGTACCTTTCGGTTAGTGTGTGCTTTTCAGTTCGTTCCAGACACAATCAGTAGAGTTTCAGACATCTCAAACTCTTTTCATTCATCATTTAAGTTAGCATCATTAGCTCCATCATCTGTAATACGTATATGGTAACTAAGTAAGTTACATGGATGCTTTACGTGCTTTTATATGGTGAATAGTGTTCATTAAATTTTGTTCATATCTTTTTTTGTAGACGTCATCCCTTCTCTCTTTCGTTAACTGGATACCTGCAGATGAGAGGGGTATAACCGGCTCACAAGTGGTACAAATATTAGTTTCTTAAATATGTCAAAATCAATGTCATTTACTTAATTTCTATTTTTTTTTTGGTTATTGAGCAAATAAGCCATATTTTTAATGAGTTTAGCATACTTTTCATTTATTGAAATATTCCTACAGGGGATAGTAAAAGTCAAAAATACCGTAACTTAATTGATTCTATTTCAATTAACCATTGTTGATCCGCTTTATTATTTCTCTTATTGAACTCTCTCTTTCCCAGACGAATTGAATATCCGAATAGAATAAAGGACATGAAACAGATGCAAATTCAAATTCGAGAAATATCGATAGACTCGCGACATCCATTATTTGGAATTGGATTAAAACGAGCACCAAATTAAAATCACTGGCGAGGAAACATAAGTGTAACCTTAATTTAGGAATTTTTGTAGTAGTAGCCGGAATCCATATAAATCTCAGTTTTTAATCAAACCCTGATATTGAGTTTGTTAGTTGGAGTTGAAATCTATTTTCATCTATTTCATATATGTGTTAGTAATTTAGTAATTAAGAATTTGGAAACACCGTTTAGTGGATCCGTCAAACACTAGTTTAATCAAAAATATTTTGGTGTTTTGATATGAAGAAGAAGATACGAAGATAGTTAAACTAGTGAAACTTAGTGTAACTTTGTTAAATCATAATCGTACAATTTGTAGAACTAAGTAAAACTGAAACCGTAAAATAATATAACTTTGTATAACCTTATTGGTAAAACTGTATAACTTGAAATAACTTTGTTTGTAAAAATATGGTTAATTTTATTGGTAAAAATATAAAATATGGTATAACTTAACAATTAAAAATACACAACTAAGTCTAACTTTAAGTTTATCATTTTCATTTGTACACGAACGATGGATTTTTATTCCACAAATATACACTTTGTTTATGAAGGATACTATTCAAAGATTAGAGATGAGTATGAATGGATTCCAAATGACGGTCGATTGTATACTTTATCTTATAGGACACCGTCGATTGAGGAGATCACTTACTCGGCATTAGTGGATTGATATGCAGGAAGATGACCATAGATCCATCTAGGAAGAGGCTGAATTTGAGTTACATTCTTTTGGTAGTGAAACCTAAGAGGCAATCATATATCTTGGATGATAAAGATGTGTTTGTTTATCTAACATTAATGGATAAAGACCAAAAAAGAAGTATTCTGCATGTAGAGGGTAACACAGAAGGGAAGAAAGTGCTCATAACTGAGCAACTTTCAAGAGCTGAGAAAGCAAGTTCATATGGCGGGAATTATAGTGATCTTTCAAGTGGAGTACCCAAAGTTGAAGGCACTCATGGTGAAACCATTTTATATAATGCCATCGAAGACGTAGAACAACATCTAGGGGTGCAAGGGGCAGTGAAAATGTTGTATTTTAAAATAAAAAAGATGTGGGTTTTGGTTTGGAGGACGTGGAGAACGTAGAGAAGGTGGAGAACGTGGGTATCTCTGTGTGTAGTCGTGCTAAATCTGTTGATCTTCCAGTTGTTGTTGACGAAATTTGACCGATAGAAGAATGAGAAGATGGGATGGATATTAAGATGGGTCAAGAATTTCCAAGTCAAAAAACTGTGAAAGACTTATTTGATAGAGCATCAACAAAGAACTGATTTGGAGTCATTATCTTAAACTCTGATACGACTTGATATGTGGTGAGATGTCGAGGAGTGGAAGACAGTTGTGAATGATATGTTAGAGCTACAAAGGTTAGGAATTCTGAAATGGTTTCGATTAGAAGATACACGAAAATAAATACATGCTCTAGGGAAATTCAGCTCCAGGAAAGAAAAGGAAAGACAACCCACAAACAGTTGCAGCTGTTACTAAGAATGATTATCCAAGACACCCCCATATCTTAAACTCTCACCAGTCTAGTTAAAAGAAAAGTGAGTGTGGGAGTGTCTTACTTTACAACTCTGAGAGGAAAGCATAGAGCAGTTCATGATATGCGTGGTACTCCAGAGGAAGGTTACAAGAATGTGTTTTCTTATTTATATATATTATAAAAGTTGAACTTCAGTTCAAAAACGAGTATGTTATTGGATGGAGAAAAAAGGTTTAAGTAACTATTTGTTGCTTTGGGAGCTTGCATTGAAGGATTTGAGTACATGAGGAAAATCATCATTGTGTATGCAACTTTTCCGAAGGTTGTTGAAGGCGGTATTTTAATCATTTCCACGCGCAAGATCTGAACCGTCGCCACTATCCTTTAGCTATTAGTGTTTCTGATGGCGAGAAAAATGTTTGAATTGATTTTTCACAATGTTGAAAACCGTTATACTGGATAGTAGTGAATTTGTGCTTGTTTCAGACAGAACTTGGAGTCTCATCAAGGCAATAGGTGAATTATACATGATGTCTCAACATGAGTATTGTGTCTATCAATTGTCCCACAATGTGAAACTAAGTGTCAAACATGAAGTGGGTGAGGTTGCAAAACAATTACGAGAGATTTCAATGATTTATTCAAAGGCTGAGTTTGAAAGAAGATATGCAGATTTTAGAGAAATGTATCCGGCATGTGGTAGGTATCTTGATCAAACGTGCAAAATTTTCAAATGAGTGAAATGTAAATTCCCGAGTGCAAGGTACAACATAGATACCTTTAATATTCTGGAGTCTCAGAATGGGGTTCTTAATAAGGCATGAGCGTACGATTTACTGCCTATGATTGATGCAATTATTCAAAAAAATAGTTGAGTAGTTCAACAGGCACATGAAGGAAGCTGCTTCTGTACCAAAGACTCAAAAATTGGTTTATGTTGTTAAATATGAAAAGCATCTTAGATGTAAGGTGTCTGCAACCCTTGAGCTTGTGTAAGCTTAACTCTTTTGCTCTTGTATATGGTGACTGGTAGAATTATGTGGTGGACTTGAGATGTAAATCATGCAGCTGTAGATACTTTGATATAGATAAATACCTATGTGTACATCGAATAAGTGGTTCAAGCAGGATGTTAGTCTATATGATATGCATGATTTGTATTCTTTATGCTTGCCTTATTACTTGATTCATGTATGGGCAATGACATATACAAGGACTATATATCTAGTTTTGCATGTGTCACGATAAATTATTCTCGAATAAACTTAAAAGTTGTATGTCTTGCCTCCACAATACACAAAACAGCAGAGAAAAATTAAAGAAAAAAATATTCTCCAGTTGGGGAACATCGGAAGAAGAACAAGATAGTGGGGGCATAAGGGAACGTTATAATCATGTTTTTGTGTCTCACAAGGCTCACAATGAATACAAGGCTCACCAAGGAACACAAGGCTCGGAAGGAGCACAAGGAACACAAGGGTAAAACTAATTTTGTTATTTTATGTAAGCCAAACTTTGCATAATACTTGTAAAATTTGGTAAAACTAGTTATGTTGTTTGTATAAATACGAAAGTAAAACCTAGTAAAATTTAATAAATTGTTAAATATAAAAACAAATTTCACAGCATTGAACAAAATTAAATTAAAACTTGTCTTAGTTTTTTTGTAGTCCTTGTTTGAATTTGAATCAAATTTCATGGCACTGAATGAAAAAATATATTTACCATTTCTCAATTTTCATCAAATATCTAGATTTTTAGATAATAGACAGACTTCATTAAATTATACTTTTGTGGCTTTTTTCTTCATATTGACCTTATGAAATGATTAAACCTATATATTTTATAGAATTCTTTATATTATTACATGGTTAGGTAAGAAATGATCATATAAAACTGAATGTAAGTGTTGTAACCATAACATAAATCTTTTGAATCCAGTAAAGCTAAGAAAAATTTGAAAGAGTAAAGTAAAACTTTGAAATATTTGTAAAATTGTAAACTTTGTATAACTTCTAGCACGACAAATTTCGTCCCAATTGTTTTGGGGAGAAAATGAAATTTTTGAAAAATTTTCCGCCGAGAAAATACAAGTTACAATTCGCCTCTCTCTCTCTCTTGTCCATCCCCATTTCACTTACTCAAGTTCTCTCTCTCACATCAATCTGTTTTCCCCTCTCTCTCTCTCTCTCTCTCTCTCTCTCTCTAATCTCCACTACACACTTAAAATGTCAAATCCTTACTAGAGTGAGATGAAGGCACACAAAAAGGAGTGTGATTGGCTTTATTCAGTGGCGGACACAAACTATGTCATACCAACCAAGTGTGCTTGTGGTCAACCAATCGGAATGGAGACTTGCGAGCAGAGAAGACGTTACTATGTATGCAAACCGTTTGAGGTTAGAATTGATTTGTGCTATATGAATATGTTTTCTTCAAGCTTTAGAATTGGTTGTCTTCAACGTGTAAGTTATGTTGCGCGTACATGATGATGTCTTGCACTTTCACATTTGTTATCTTCAAGCAATCAAACACGAGTTGACTATATTGGAAAACGATGCTCGTGACACGACAAGATACCGCGTGAAGCTGTAATTTACGCTGACATTGTAGAGCTGAAGAAATTAGTGAACGGTTAATTTATTTGAACTATGTGTTTTTAAGTTTATGTTTGTAAAACTCTAATAATAGGTGGTCTTTTTAATCTGAACTTTAAGTTTTTGTTTTTTTGTTTGTTTTCAAGTAATCTAGTTGTTAAATCGGTTATAACTTATCGGAACTATGCTGGTTTAATCTAGAATTTTAATCTATATGCATGTTTGCTTCGTTTTTTCATAACTTGGACAAGTTTAGAAAAAGTAAAACTTGAACAACTTCTCCCAAGTTTTTCAAACACAAAAGTAAAATTTGGGAAACTTTTCCCAAGTTTTACAAACAAAAATGTAAAATTTAGATAATTTTCCCCAAGTATTTCCAACGAAAAAGTAAAGCTTAGGAAATTTTGCCCAAGTTTTGCAAACAAAAATACAAAAATTATACAATTTTCCCCAACTTTTTTCAACAAAAAAAATTAAACCAAGGAAACTTTACCCAACTTTTGCAAACGAAAAGGTTACTGAGACAAAAGTTATCCCATCAAAACATCGAGTTTTAACAAAGTTTTACAAAAGATAGTTTCACATTTAAAGTGTTATAGCGTTTAGCTCTCTTTGCAATTCTCTTGCTTCCCTTTCTTGGTCTTCTTGTCCTTATTCTGCTTCTCCTTCTTGTCATTCTTGTTCTTTTGGGTCTTTTCGTTCCTACTCTTCGTGGTTTTTGTCCTAGTGAAACTCCTAAGTCTAGTTCTTTTGGAAGGACATGCTTCCTCTTTTCCTTCAGATACCCTTACCCTCTTGACAAAACCTTGCAAAAGTTTGCCATCCCCTGCAACCGATTTTCATGCAACCACATCCTTCTCCACACCTATTTCCTCCATCTTTCTCACTTGGTTCATCATCAGAATCAACAGAATGACCAACTTGCTTCATCGCGGCATGAGCAATATCAATAACAAAGAGTCCATCATATGCCGTCTTTCAATCTGTCTGTCAGTCTCTCCAACAGTCTGCCTGCTAGGCTGCCCATCATGCTGTACGTCAGTATGTTCACTCAGTATGTCCAATAGTTTATCCAACAGTCTGTATTAGTAATTTAACTTTTATTTATGCATGTGTTAGCCTCTTACCAAAAGATTCAACATTTTCATTCAAAACATTCGTTCCAATGATCAAAAAACATTTATGTTCAGTAAAACCTTCTTAAAACTCCTTCCTCAAGTGAAATTCAATCTTATTTAAATCTTTTACTCTATGAGTTTCAATCAATGGAGTCTCAATTAGAGTCTTCTTAAGAGCTTGAGCGGAGGAAGTTTTAACCATGGGCAGTGTAGTCGTTCTTGTATATTTTTTCAAAAAAGATTTTTTCTTCCCTTTAAGTATATTCTTGGTCCAAAGATCAATAATTGTATCATCATTGTTGTTCGCATTCCAATCACTCTCATTCCCCATTATTTTTGCAAAACTTTTTTTTCAGCGGGCGTTACTTCCATGATACTCTCAGTATTCTTAGTAATGTCAAATCTCACATTATTTTTTCTGATACTGTAAGCCTTGGTTCCACCAACGTTTTTATATTGTATCTTGTATATTTGCGGGCAATCAAGGTTTGCATCATTCACCTTCTTAACATAATGGTTCTTTAAAAGTTGTATTGCCTTAAACGCTAAAGCTACAAAAAGAAGAAGAAGATAATTTACACAGTTTGCCTATGTTAGACCAAGTTATACAAATTTGAAATTTGAAATTACGAGAAAATATTCAAGGATTACCTCCAAAGGAATACTGAAACTTGAAATTATCCAATTTGTTTTCCCCAACTCCTTCGGCCTTTGCCAACAACTAAGACACATTATTCAAGCTCTGATCAAATGTAAAACATCTTCATGGAAATATTTTGCACAAATCTAGATCATTGACAACTCGTAGGAAGAAACTGTCCATAGATGGTGCATCTCTTCCAATCTTTTTGGGTTAGAGGATGACACTACATAAGAAATACAGGACAACAATCTTCAGACACTCCCCAGAGCAAGGCCCTTTCATTGCCTTCAGCTTCTGCTCCACAATCTCAAATTAAAAATACTTCCCTATTTGAAAATACTTCTCGATGAAGCTTGAACCACACATCCTCTCATATTTGTTGGGATAAGCATGACAACGTAGTCCCAAGATAAGTGCCATTTCTCTGAGGGAGTATCAGATAGGAACGCCATTGACAATTAGTCATAACTCCTTCTCCTTCCATACTTTAGCTGTCCGAAGAACGGTCATCCAGATTTTCGTCCACTTGTGTTTTGGGTTTTCAAATGAAAAATATTTTAAACTATAGATGGTTGTAGAACTAGTTCAACTCTGTCTCAGTCAGCTTCTACGTTAGAAACTCTATCGCAGGAGCAATGTAACACTTTGATGAAATCTTTTTTACTTTCCCATACTTAGTTGTAGGAAAATACATCTTCACCGGTTGAATAGTGTCAGTTACGTCCTCCATAAACTGCTGTCAATAGCACAATCGGATCAACTAAATTAAATTAAAAACAAATTCTTAAAGTTTACTAAGTTGTTCATAGTTATTCAATCAAACAGTCTAAGTTTTACTCAGTTTAACCAAGTTATACATTTCAACAGGCACAATTTCACTATGCTCTACCAAGTTATACAAACATAAACACTATAACTTTTACTTTCTACACACTTTTACTAGTTCAGCTTATCCTGCATGTTACCAAGTTTTGCCTAGTTATTCAAATTGAACTATCTCCTATTGACACGATTTACACACTATTGCATTCGAGTCCGCTGTGTCCTGTTCAGGAGTTGCCTCTGATTCTTCTGAATCTTTAGAGTTTTCGTCTTCTACTTCTACTTCCTCTTCTTCTTCTTCTTGTTCCTCTTGTTCATCCTCTTTTTCTTCTACTTCTTTTTCTACTCTTTTTCTTTTGTCTTTCTTCAATTGTTGGGTTCGCATCAGTTACAACAAACTCCATGGATTTTACGACATATGGGTTAAGATTTACTTGGAAACAAGTTCGATCCAGAGTTCAAATCCTATAAAACACTTGGACGGATGGATGCTTTCTTTTAATGTTTCTCCGATTCTCAGGTTTGTTTGATGGCTCCATGTTCGAAATCGACAATTGTTTTAAGACGAAAAAATATAGGCAACACTCAGAAGAAATTAAGAGGATGAATGTTCGATTCGGAAACCTAAATGTACTTAGTCGATTGAATGATGAATGAATTCAGGTTTGTCTGGTTTCAAAGGTGGGCTTAATACCAGGTTGGATAGTCCGGTTGGTCAAACTGTGATTAGTTAGTTTTGCCATGCTTTCTGGCTTTTTTCCTTTTTTTCTTAATTTAAATAAAGCAAAATTAAAATAAAAAAGAAAGGAGAGTATATGAGATTTTTTCAATCCTGAGAGAGCCTGCCAGACTTTAATTCTTAAATCAATCCCAATATTTATGTTGATTTTCGTAGTCTTAGCAGTTTGAATCTTTAAAGTAATGAATGCATACAGTTCTTAATTCTTGCTATACAAAACTGATGTACATTTTTCTTAAATTAAATGGCAAATAGTTCGAATTGTTGCATGCCTTAACGTATATAGGCCCCGAGTTATTCACTTATTTTGGGGTCATTGTCTCAACCCATTGTATATTAACCATAAAGTTTCTTTCTTTACCAAGATCTTGAGACCCATTTAAGTCCATCTCTCAATTTATAGATTGGAACTAGATGTGAGCATTCAAACACCCGGATCCGGGTCAGTTCTTTAAGATATTTAGTTATTAGGGTTTTGAAATTAGACTCCAGACATGGGCGTTCAGAGCCCCGTTAGATTTTGTTGGATTGATTTGGATTTTCGTTATTATGCTCATATGTTCTATTTGGGGTTTTCTAACTTTTGGATCAGATTCAGTTTGATTTTCTTTTGGATTCGGTTGAGATCGGATTATAACCAATGTCTAAAATATTTAATAAAAAACTTAAAATATTAACAAAAACATACTTAAAATATATAAATTATTCAAAAATCTTATTAAAAATAGTTAAACTACCTAAATTAACTAAAAAGTATTCACAATAACAATTAAACAAATTAAAAATATTAAAAATATTCTAAAATATATAAATTATCTTAATATATATTTAAAACATTAACATATTTAACTAATTTTAAATAGATTTTACTTTGGATTTTGATTCGGTTCAGATTATATCCAAATCCGAAAGTATCAAACTCTTAAATCTCGTTTGAATATTTTTGTATAGCGGTTCAAATGCAATTTCAACTTTTTTGGTTCGGATTAAGGTTGAAGCTTTGGTTTGAGGTAAAAATGCTCATGCCTAATAGTTACCCCATTCTAATATTTGTTTTGGATCTGGTTTGGTTCGACACAACTGGGTTTTGTTGGTACGAGTAACTTATTTGAAATCCTGTCTTTATTCATCATCAGATATAGTTTGAAAAGTTATTTTTATCCAAATAACCATTAATACAATTCAATTTGAATATTTTATATTTATACTATCCGAAACAAACAAAAAACACTCATTAGATACCATTAAAATTAGTTACTTTTATTGAAAGTAATTACTAATACATATATTGTTTTGGTATTTGTATCCAAACTATCCAATTTTGATAGAAAATATTGAAATTAACTGTATTTAATTTATGGTTTTAATTTTAGGTATCAACATTATAAATAATTTATAACTAATATTTTAGATATATTTTCTCAGTTGGATACTCATTCGAGTCGACTTTGGTACCACTGCTTTGGATATAGCATTTTAGGTCTCAATTCAAATATTTTTCTTGAATCTGTTTTGGTACCTCAACTTTTGGGTCTTTTCTGGGTCGGTTCTCTGGAGTAATTGGTGTGAACTAAAATGATAGATAACTTATTGCAAATAGTTGTAGCCATTAATTTGACGTTTTGATAGTAAAAGTCGTGGAAATTTTTTTGTCATCAAATACAATTAACCACTGTTAATTGCACATGATCGACATTATAATCTTAGTAATTAATCTTAAATTGGCATAGAAATATCTAGATGTCGGGAAAATGTGTGGATCTCATATCATATACATCATTATCTTTTCGAGTGACATAAAAAATGGGCGGATGTAAACTGAAGTGTTGTATTACAGTATTTATGAGTAATTCATCGGGATTGTTAGCTGGCGGTAAGGTGAAATTAATGGACTCAGACTTATATAACCACAAAATATTTATTAATTAAGAGAAGCAAAGAACATAGAAGCAAAAACATCGCCGTATCTTTCGCTAATCTACACGTCTTTTTTGATTCCCATATATATGATCAAATCAATTTTTTATATTTCAGTTGTTTCGATGATTCATTTTTTCCTCCGAAGCTGCTTCTTACTTTCATTTCTTTAGTCGACACGTCGAATTTGGAGTAATATACTGCATATGTATTAATCTAATTTGTTTTATTTAATTCTGTCTTCATTTAATATTCTTCCACAAATCAGTTTTTCTTTCTTAGCTTGGTTTGATTTAGAGCAATATATAGGGTTTTTTGCAAAAGTGACTCAAAACTTGAAGTCAATTGCAAAACCAACCTCTGATTTTTTTGAAATTTTGATTTTCTCTTTCCACCCTACAATTTCAGATAATTTACGAAAATGCTATTAATGTAAAATTTTTTTTTTTTCGAAAATGTGTGTATTACCATATCAGCCTCATCTTCATCAAGTATTTACAATATTGCCATTGGCTTCAATACACCAACCACCATGAACAACCAATTTGAAGCTTTTAATGCTTCTAAAAATAGATTTTGACTTTCCTTTTTCGTTTGTAAAGGTTAAAAAACTTCATCTCTTTCACTTTCTCTCT
>MU105876.1:133294-272672 GCA_012274485.2 Sinapis alba | reverse complement strand
AAACCTCTTTGACCATCATCTTACATCAGTAAAGGATGCAACTATGGATTAAAAAAAGATTGTCATAAATTTTGAATTTTTCTTAAAATATGTGGGTTAACCCCAACGAAAATATTGAGTTTTTCGGTAAATGCTTTATACACCAAAGTTTATAGTCGTTAATGTTTTTTAAAACTTAAAACCACATTCATTATTTATATTAATGTATACTAAACTCTCTTTCAGGATGAATGGAAAATATTTCTAAATTTTAACTAATATATTTAATAAAACATCATATACTGCCTAAATAAGTGGAATAACCACAAAGAGATATCTATTATCTAAAGAAATAGAGATAATAAATGATTCAAACCTCTTTGACCATTATCTTACGACATTAAAGGATGCAACTATGCATCAAAACAAGATTGTCATAAATTTTGATTTTTTCTTAAAATATATGGGTTAACCCCTATGCAAATACTGAGTTTTTCAGTAAATGCTCTATATACCCAAGTTTATAGTCGTTAATGTTTTTTAAAACTTAAAACCACATTCATTATTTATATTAATGTATACTAAACTCTCTTTCACGGTGAATGAGAATTATTTCTAAAGTTTAACTAATTAATTTAATAAAACATCATATACTGCATAAATAAGTGGAATAACCACAAAGAAATATCTATTATCTAGAGAAACGGATACACCAAATGATTCAAACCTCTTTGACCATCATATTACGTCAGTAAAGGATTCAACTATGGATTTAAAAAACATTATCATAAATTTTGATTTTTTTTTCTTAAAATATGTGGGTTAATCCCTACAAAAATACTAAGTTTTTCAGTAAATACTCTATATACCCAAGTTTATAGTCATTAATGTTTTTTAAAACTTAAAACCACATTCATTATTTATATTAATGTATACTAAACTCTCTTTCAGGGTGAATGAGAATTATTTCTAAAGTTTAACTAATTAATTTAAAAAAACATCATATACTGCCTAAATAAGAGGAATAACCACAAAGAAATATCTATTATCTAGAGAAACGGATACACCAAAGGATTCAAACCTGTTTGACCATCATCTTACATCAGTAAAGGATGCAACTATGGATTAAAAAAATATTGTCATAAATTTTGAATTTTTCTTAAAATATGTGGGTTAACCACTACGAAAATATTGGGTTTTTTGGTAAATGTTTTATACACCAAAGTTTATAGTCGTTAATGTTTTTGAAAACTTAAAACCACTTTCATTATATATATTAATGTATACTAAACTCTCTTTCAGGGTGAATGAAAATTATTTGTAAATTTTAACTAATATATTTAATAAAACATCATATACTGCATAAATAAGTGGAATAACCACAAAGTTATATCTATTATCTAAAGAAACAAAGATAATAAATGATTCAAACCTCTTTGACCATCATCTTACGTCATTAAAGGATGCAACTAAGCATTAAAAAAAGATTGTCATAAATTTTGATTTTTTCTTAAAATATGTGGGTTAACCCCTACGAAAATACTGAGTTTTTCAGTAGATGCTCTATATACCCAAGTTTATAGTCGTTAATGTTTTTTAAAACTTAAAACCATATTCATTATTTATATTAATGTATACTAAACTCTATTTCAGGGTGAATGAGAATTATTTCTAAATTTTATCCAATATATTTAATAAAACATCATATACTGCCTAAATAAATGGAATAACCACAAAGAAATATCTATTATCTAGAGAAACGGATACACCAAAGGATTCAAACCTCTTTGACCATCATCTTACATCAGTAAAGGATGCAACTATGGATTAAAAAAAGATTGTCATAAATTTTGAATTTTTTTTAAAATATGTGGGTTAACCCCTTACGAAAATCTTGAGTTTTTCGGTAAATGCTTTATACACCAAAGTTTATCGTCGATAATTTTTTAAAAAAACTTAAAACCACATTCATTATTTATATTGATGTATACTAAACTCTGTTTCAGGGTGGATAGAAATTATTTCTAAATTTTAACCAATGTATTTAATAAAACATCATATACTGCCTAAATAAGTGGAATAACCACAAAGAAATATCTATTATCTAGAGAAACGGATACACCAAAGGGTTCAAACCTCCTTGACCATCATATTACGTCAGTAAATGATGCAACTATGGATTAAAAAAACATTATCATAAATTTTGATTTTTTCTTAAAATATGTGGGTTAACCCTTTCGAAAATACTGAGTTTTTCAGTAAATGCTCTATATACCCAAGTTTATAGTCGTTAATGTTTTTTAAAACTTAAAACCACATTCATTATTTATATTAATGTATACTAAACTCTCTTTCAGGGTGAATGAAAATTATTTGTAAATTTTAACTAATATATTTAATAAAACATCATATACTGCCTAAATAAGTGGAATAACCACAAAGTTATATCTATTATCTAAAGAAACAAAGATAATAAATGATTCAAACCTCTTTGACCATCATCTTACGTCATTAAAGGATGCAACTAAGCATTAAAAAAAGATTGTCATAAATTTTGATTTTTTCTTAAAATATGTGGGTTAACCCCTACGAAAATACTGAGTTTTTCAGTAGATGCTCTATATACCCAAGTTTATAGTCGTTAATGTTTTTTAAAACTTAAAACCACATTCATTATTTATATTAATGTATACTAAACTCTCTTTCAGGGTGAATGAGAATTATTTCTAAATTTTAACTAATTAATTTAATAAAATATCATATACTACATAAATAAGTTGAATAACCACAAAGAAATATCTATTATCTAGAGAAACGGATACACCAAAGGATTAAAACCTCCTTGACCATCATATTACGTCAGTAAATGATGCAACTATGGATTAAAAAAACATTATCATAAATTTTGATTTTTTCTTAAAATATGTGGGTTAACCCTTTCGAAAATACTGAGTTTTTCAGTAAATGCTCTATATACCCAAGTTTATAGTCGTTAATGTTTTTTAAAACTTAAAACCACATTCATTATTTATATTAATGTATATTAAACTCTCTTTCAGGGTGAATGAGAATTATTTCTAAAGTTTAACTAATTAATTTAATAAAATATCATATACTACATAAATAAGTTGAATAACCACAAAGAAATATCTATTATCTAGAGAAACGGATACACCAAAGGATTAAAACCTCTTTGACCATCATCTTACATCAGTAAAGGATGCAACTATGGTTTAAAAAAAGTTTGTCATAAATTTTGAATTTTTCTTAAAATATGTGGGTTAACCCCTACGAAAATATTGAGTTTTTCGGTAAATGCTTTATACACCAAAGTTTATAGTCGTTAATGTTTTTGAAAACTTAAAACCACATTCATTATTTATATTAATGTATACTAAACTCTCTTTCAGGGTGAATGAAAATTATTTGTAAATTTTAACTAATATATTTAATAAAACATCATATACTGCCTAAATAAGTGGAATAACCACAAAGTTATATCTATTATCTAAAGAAACAAAGATAATAAATGATTCAAACCTCTTTGACCATCATCTTACGTCATTAAAGGATGCAACTAAGCATTAAAAAAAGATTGTAATAAATTTTGATTTTTTCTTAAAATATGTGGGTTAACCCCTACGAAAATACTGAGTTTTTCAGTAGATGCTCTATATACCCAAGTTTATAGTCGTTAATGTTTTTTAAAACTTAAAACCACATTCATTATTTATATTAATGTATACTAAACTCTCTTTCAGGGTGAATGAGAATTATTTCTAAATTTTAACTAATTAATTTAATAAAATATCATATACTACATAAATAAGTTGAATAACCACAAAGAAATATCTATTATCTAGAGAAACGGATACACCAAAGGATTAAAACCTCTTTGACCATCATCTTACATCAGTAAAGGATGCAACTATGGTTTAAAAAAAGTTTGTCATAAATTTTGAATTTTTCTTAAAATATGTGGGTTAACCCCTACGAAAATATTGAGTTTTTCGGTAAATGCTTTGTACACCAAAGTTTATAGTCGTTAATGTTTTTTAAAACTTAAAACCACATTCATTATTTATATTAATGTATACTAAACTCTCTTTCAGGGTGAATGAGAATTATTTCTAAATTTTAACTAATTAATTTAATAAAATATCATATACTACATAAATAAGTTGAATAACCACAAAGAAATATCTATTATCTAGAGAAACGGATACACCAAAGGATTAAAACCTCTTTGACCATCATCTTACATCAGTAAAGGATGCAACTATGGTTTAAAAAAAGTTTGTCATAAATTTTGAATTTTTCTTAAAATATGTGGGTTAACCCCTACGAAAATATTGAGTTTTTCGGTAAATGCTTTGTACACCAAAGTTTATAGTCGTTAATGTTTTTTAAAACTTAAAAACACATTAATTATTTATATAAATGTATACTAAACTCTGTTTCAGGGTGGATGGAAATTATTTCTAAATTTTAATCAATTAATTTAATAAAACATCATATACTGCCTAAATAAGTGGAATAACCACAATGAAATATCTATTATCTAGGGAAACGGATACACCAAAGGATTCAAACCTCTTTGACCATCATCTAACATCAGTAAAGTATGCAACTATGGATTAAAAAAAGTTTGTCATAAATTTTGAATTTTTCTTAAAATATGTGGGTTAACCCCTTACGAAAATATTGAGTTTTTCGGTAAATGCTCTATATACCCAAGTTTATAGTCGTTAATGTTTTTTAAAACTTAAAACAACATTCATTATTTATATTAATGTATATTAAACTCTCTTTCAGTGTGAATGAGAATTATTTCTAAAGTTTAACCAATTAATTTAATAAAACATCATATACTGCCTAAATAAGGGGAATAACCACAAAGAAATATCTATCAAGAGAAACGGATACACCAAAGGATTCAAACCTCTTTGACCATCATCTTACATCAGTAAAGGATGCAACTATGGATTAAAAAAAGATTGTCATAAATTTTGAATTTTTCTTGAAATATGTGGGTTAACTCCTACAAAAATATTGAGTTTTTCGGTAAATGCGTTATACACCAAAGTTTATAGTCGTTAATAGTTTTTAAAACTTAAAACGATATTCATTATTTATATTAATGTATACTAAACTCTTTTTCAGGGTGAATGAAAATTATTTCTAAATTTTAACCAATGTATTTAATAAAACATCATATACTGACTAAATAAGTGGAATAACCACAAAGATATATCTATTATCTAAAGAAACAGAGATAATAAATGATTCAAACCTCTTTGACCATCATCTTACGTCATTAAAGGATGCAACTATGCATTAAAAAAAGATTGTCATAAATTTTGATTTTTTCTTAAAATATGTGGGTTAACCCCTACGAAAATACTGAGTTTTTCAGTAGATGCTATATATACCCAAGTTTATAGTCGTTAATATTTTTTAAAACTTAAAACCACATTCATTATTTATATTAATGTATACTAAACTCTCTTTCAGGGTGAATGAGAATTATTTCTAAATTTTAACTAATTAATTTAATAAAATATCATATACTGCATAAATAAGTGGAATAACCACAAAGAAATATCTATTATCTAGAGAAACGGATACACCAAAGGATTCAAACCTCTTTAACCATCATCTTACATCAGTAAAGGATGCAACTATGGTTTAAAAAAAGTTTGTCATAAATTTTGAATTTTTCTTAAAATATGTGGGTTAACCCCTACGAAAATATTGAGTTTTTCGGTAAATGCTTTGTACACCAAAGTTTATAGTCGTTAATGTTTTTTAAAACTTAAAAACACATTCATTATTTATATAAATGTATACTAAACTCTGTTTCAGGGTGGATAGAAATTATTTCTAAATTTTAACCAATTAATTTAATAAAACATCATATACTGCCTAAATAAGTTGAATAACCACAATGAAATATCTATTATCTAGAGAAACGGATACACCAAAGGATTCAAACCTCTTTGACCATCATCTAACATCAGTAAAGTATGCAACTATGGATTGAAAAAAGTTTGTCATAAATTTTGAATTTTTCTTAAAATATGTGGGTTAACCCCTACGAAAATTTTGAGTTTTTCAGTAAATGCTCTATATACCCAAGTTTATAGTCGTTAATGTTTTTTAAAACTTAAAACCACATTCATTATTTATATTAATGTGTATTAAACTCTCTTTCAGTGTGAATGAGAATTATTTCTAAAGTTTAACCAATTAATTTAATAAAACATCATATACAGCCTAAATAAGTGGAATAACCACAAAGAAATATCTAATATCTAGAGAAACGGATACACAAAAGGATTCAAACCTCTTTGACCATCATCTTACATCAGTAAAGGATGCAACTATGGATTAAAAAAAGTTTGTCCTAAATTTTGAATTTTTCTTAAAATATGTGGGTTAACCCCTACGAAAATATTGAGATTTTCGGTAAATGCTTTATACACCAAAGTTTATAGTCGTTAATGTTTTTAAAAACTTAAAACCACATTCATTATTTATATTAATGTATACTAAACTCTCTTTCAGGGTGGATTGAAATTATTTCTAAATTTTAACCAATTAATTCAATAAAACATCATATACTGCCTAAATAAGTGGAATAACCACAAAGAAATATCTATTATCTAGAGAAACGGATACACCAAATGATTGAAACCTCTTTGACCATCATCTTACATCAGTAAAGGATGCAACTATGGATTAAAAAAAGATTGTCATAAATTTTGAATTTTTCTTAAAATATGTGGGTTAACCCCAACGAAAATATTGAGTTTTTTCGGTAAATGCTTTATACACCAAAGTTTATAGTCGTTAATGTTTTTTAAAACTTAAAACCACATTCATTATTTATATTAATGTATACTAAACTCTCTTTCAGGATTAATGGAAAATATTTCTAAATTTTAACTAATATATTTAATAAAACATCATATACTGCCTAAATAAGTGGAATAATCACAAAGAAATATCTATTATCTAGAGAAACGGATACATCAAAGGATTCAAACCTCTTTGACCATCATATTAAGTCAGTAAAGGATGCAACTATGGATTAAAAAAAACATTATCATAAATTTTGATTTTTTTCTTAAAATATGTGGGTTAACCCCTACGAAAATACTGAGTTTTTCAGTAAATGCTCTATATACCCAAGTTTATAGTCGTTAATGTTTTTTAAAACTTAAAACCACATTCATTATTTATATTAATGATACTAAACTCTCTTTCAGGGTGAATGGAAATTATTTCTAAATTTTAACCAATATATTTAATAAAACATCATATACTGCATAAATAAGTGGAATAACCACAAAGAAATATCTATTATCTAGAGAAACGGATACACCAAAGGATTCAAACTTCTTTGACCATCATCTTACATCGGTAAAGGATGAAACTATGGATTAAAAAAAGATTGTCATAAATTTTGATTTTTTCTTAAAATATGTGGGTTAACCCCTACGAAAATACTGAGTTTTTCAGTAAATGCTCTATATACCCAAGTATATAGTCGTTAATGTTTTATAAAACTTAAAACCACATTAATTATTTATATTAATGTATACTTAACTCTATTTCAGGGTGAATGAGAATTATTTCTAAATTTTAACTAATATATTTAATAAAACATCATATACTGCCTAAATAAGTGGAATAATCACAAAGAAATATCTATTATCTAGAGAAACGGATACATCAAAGGATTCAAACCTCTTTGACCATCATATTAAGTCAGTAAAGGATTCAACTATGGATTAAAAATAACATTATCATAAATTTTGATTTTTTTCTTAAAATATGTGGGTTAACCCCTACGAAAATACTGAGTTTTTCAGTAAATGCTCTATATACCCAAGTTTATAGTCGTTAATGTTTTTTAAAACTTAAAACCACATTCATTATTTATATTAATGTATACTAAACTCTCTTTCAGGGTGAATGAGAATTATTTCTAAAGTTTAACCAATTAATTTAATAAAACATCATATACTGCCTAAATAAGTGGAATAACCACAAAGAAATATCTATTATCTAGAGAAACGGATACACCAAAGGATTCAAACCTCTTTGACCATCATCTTACATCAGTAAAGGATGCAACTATGGATTAAAAAAAGATTGTCATAAATTTTGAAATTTTCTTAAAATATGTGGGTTAACCCCTTACGAAAATATTGAGTTTTTCGGTAAATGCTTTATACACCAAAGTTTATAGTCGATAATTTTTTTAAAAAAACTTCAAACCACATTCATTATTTATATTGATGTATAATAAACTCTGTTTCAGGGTGGATAGAAATTATTTTTAAATTTTAACCAATCTATTTAATAAAACATCATATACTGCCTAAATAAGTGGAATAACCACAAAGAAATATCTATTATCTAGAGAAACGGATACACCAAAGGATTCAAACCTCTTTGACCATCATATTACGTCAGTAAAGGATGCAACTATGGATTAAAAAAACATTATCATAAATTTTGATTTTTTCTTAAAATATGTGGGTTAACCCCTACGAAAATACTGAGTTTTTCAGTAAATGCTCTATATACCCAAGTTTATAGTCGTTAATGTTTTTTAAAACTTAAAACAACATTAATTATTTATATTAATGTATATTAAACTCTCTTTCAGTGTGAATGAGAATTATTTCTAAAGTTTAACCAATTAATTTAATAAAACATAATATACTGCCTAAATAAGTGGAATAACCACAAAGAAATATCTATCTAGAGAAACGGATACAACAAAGGATTCAAACGTCTTTGACCATCATCTTACATCAGTAAAGGATGCAACTATGGATTAAAAAAAGATTGTCATAAATTTTGAATTTTTCTTGAAATATGTGGGTTAACTCCTACAAAAATATTGAGTTTTTCGGTAAATGCTTTATACACCAAAGTTTATAGTCGTTAATAGTTTTTAAAACTTAAAACGATATTCATTATTTATATTAATGTATACTAAACTCTTTTTCAGGGTGAATGAAAATTATTTCTAAATTTTAACCAATGTATTTAATAAAACATCATATACTGACTAAATAAGTGGAATAACCACAAAGAAATATATATTATCTAAAGAAAAAGAGATAATAAAAGATTCAAACATCTTTGACCATCATCTTACGTCAGTAAAGGATGCAACTATGGATTAGAAAAACATTATCATAAATTTTGATTTTTTCTTAAAATATGTGGGTTAACCCCTACGAAAATACTGAGTTTTCAGTAAATGCTCTATATACTCAAGTTTATAGTCGTTAATGTTTTTTAAAACTTAAAACCACATTCATTAATTATATTAATGTATACTAAACTCTCTTTCAGGGTGAATGAGAATTATTTCTAAAGTTTAACCAATTAATTTAATAATACATCATATACTGCCTAAATAAGTGAAATAACCACAAAGAAATATCTATTATCTAGAGAAACAGATACACCAAAGGATTCAAACCTCTTTGACCATCATCTTACATCAGTAAAGGATGCAACTATGGATTAAAAAGAGATTATCATAAATTTTGAATTTTTGTTAAAATATGTGGGTTAACCCCTACGAAAATATTGAGTTTTTCGGTAAATGCTTTATACACCAAAGTTTATAGTCATTAATGTTTTTTAAAACTTAAAACGATATTCATTATTTATATTAATGTATACTAAACTCTTTTTCAGAGTGAATGAAAATTATTTCCAAATTTTAACCAATGTATTTAATAAAACATCATATACTGACTAAATAAGTGGAATAACCACAAAGAAATATATATTATCTAAAGAAACAGAGATAATAAAGGATTCAAACATCTTTGACCATCATCTTACGTCAGTAAAGGATGCACCTATGGATTAAAAAAGATTGTCATAAATTTTGAATTTTTCTTAAAATATGTGGGTTAACCCCTACGAAAATATTGAGATTTTCGGTAAATGCTTTATACACCAAAGTTTATAGTCGATATTTTTTTTTAAAAACTTAAAACCACATTCATTATTTATATTAATGTATACTAAACTCTCTTTCAAGGTGAATGAAAATTATTTCTAAATTTTAACCAATGTATTTAATAAAACATCATATACTGCCTAAATAAGTGGAATAACCACAAAGAAATATCTATTATCTAACGAAACAGAGATAATAAATGATTCAAACCTCTTTGACCATCATCTTACGTCAGTAAAGGATGCAACTATGAATTAAAAAAACATTCTCATAAATTTTGATTTTTTTTTAAAATATGTGGGTTAACCCCTACAAAAATACTGAGGTTTTCAGTAAATGCTCTATATACCCAAGTTTATAGTCGTTAATGTTTTTTATAAACTAAAAACCACATTCATTATTTATATTAATGTATACTAAACTCTCTTTCAGGGTGAATGAGAATTATTTCTAAAGTTTAACTAATTAATTTAATAAAATATCATATACTGCCTAAATAAGTGAAATAACTACAAAGAAATATCTATTATCTAGAGAAACGGATACACCAAAGGATTCAAACCTCTTTGACCATCATCTTACATCAGTAAAGGGTGCAACTATGGTTTAAAAAAAGTTTGTCATAAATTTTGAATTTTTCTTAAAATATGTGGGTTAACCCCTACGAAAATATTGAGTTTTTCGGTAAATGCTTTGTACACCAAAGTTTATAGTCGTTAATGTTTTTTAAAACTTAAAAACACATTCATTATTTATATAAATGTATACTAAACTCTGTTTCAGGGTGGATAGAAATTATTTCTAAATTTTAACCAATATATTTAATAAAACATCATATACTGCCTAAATAAGTGGAATAACCACAAAGAAATATCTATTATCTAGAGAAACGGATACACCAAAGGATTCAAACCTCTTTGACCATCATATTACGTCAGTAAAGGATGCAACTATGGATTAAAAAAACATTATCATAAATTTTGATTTTTCTTAAAATATGTGGGTTAACCCCTACGAAAATACTGAGTTTTTCAGTAAATGCTCTATATACCCAAGTTTATAGTCGTTAATGTTTTTTAAAACTTAAAACAACGTTTATTATTTATATTAATGTATATTAAACTCTCTTTCAGTGTGAATGAGAATTATTTCTAAAGTTTAACCAATTAATTTAATAAAACATCATATACTGCCTAAATAAGTGGAATAACCACAAAGAAATATCTATCTAGAGAAACGGATACACCAAAGGATTCAAACCTCTTTGACCATCATCTTACATCAGTAAAGGATGCAACTATGGATTAAAAAAAGATTGTCATAAATTTTGAATTTTTCTTGAAATATGTGGGTTAACTCCTACGAAAATATTGAGTTTTTCGGTAAATGCTTTATACACCAAAGTTTATAGTCGTTAATAGTTTTTAAAACTTAAAACGATATTCATTATTTATATTAATGTATACTAAACTCTTTTTCAGGGTGAATGAAAATTATTTCTAAATTTTAACCAATGTATTTATAAAACATCATATACTGACTAAATAAGTGGAATAACCACAAAGAAATATATATTATCTAAAGAAAAAGAGATAATAAAGGATTCAAACATCTTTGACCATCATCTTACGTCAGTAAAGGATGCAACTACGGATTAAAAAAACATTATCATAAATTTTAATTTTTTCTTAAAATATGTGGGTTAACCCCTACGAAAATACTGAGTTTTTCAGTAAATGCTCTATATACTCAAGTTTATAGTCGTTAATGTTTTTTAAATCTTAAAACCACATTCATTAATTATATTAATGTATACTAAACTCTCTTTCAGGGTGAATGAGAATTATTTCTAAGGTTTAACCAATTAATTTAATAATAAATCATATACAGCCTTAATAAGTGGAATAACCACAAAGAAATATCTATTATCTAGAGAAACGGATACACCAAAGGATTCAAACCTCTTTGACCATCATCTTACATCAGTAAAGGATGCAACTATGGATTAAAAAGAGATTATCATAAATTTTGAATTTTTCTTAAAATATGTGGGTTAACCCCTACGAAAATATTGAGTTTTTCGGTAAATGCTTTATACACCAAAGTTTATAGTCATTAATGTTTTTTAAAACTTAAAACGATATTCATTATTTATATTAATGTATACTAAACTCTTTTTCAGGGTGAATGAAAATTATTTCCAAATTTTAACCAATGTATTTAATTAAACATCATATACTGACTAAATAAGTGGAATAACCACAAATAAATATATATTATCTAAAGAAACAGAGATAATAAAGGATTCAAACATCTTTGACCATCATCTTACGTCAATAAAGGATGCACCTATGGATTAAAAAAGATTGTCATAAATTTTGAATTTTTCTTAAAATATGTGGGTTAACCCCTACGAAAATATTGAGTTTTTCGGTAAATGCTTTATACACCAAAGTTTATAGTCGATAATTTTTTTTAAAACTTAAAACAACATTCATTATTTATATTAATGTATACTAAACTCTCTTTCAAGGTGAATGAAAATTATTTCTAAATTTTAACCTATGTATTTAATAAAACATCATATACTGCCTAAATAAGTGGAATAACCACAAAGAAATATCTATTATCTAAAGAAACAGAGATAATAAATGATTCAAACCTCTTTGACCATCATCTTACGTCAGTAAAGGATGCAACTATGAATTAAAAAAACATTATCATAAATTATTTATATTAATGTATACTGAGTTTTTCGGTAAATGCTTTATACACAAAAGTTTATAGTCGTTAATGTTTTTTAAAACTTAAAACCACATTCATTATTTATATTAATGTATACTAAACTCTCTTTCAGGGTGAATGGAAATTATTTCTAAATTTTAACCAATATATTTAATAAAACATCATATACTGCATAAATAAGTGTAATAACCACAAAGAAATATCTATTATCTAGAGAAACGGATACACCAAAGGATTCAAACTTCTTTGACCATCATCTTACATCAGTAAAGGATGAAACTATGGATTAAAAAAAGATTGTCATAAATTTTGATTTTTTCTTAAAATATGTTGGTTAACCCCTACGAAAATACTGAGTTTTTCAGTAAATGCTCTATATACCCAAGTTTATAGTCGTTAATGTTTTTTAAAACTTAAAACCACATTCATTATTTATATTAATGTATACTTAACTCTATTTCAGGGTGAATAAGAATTATTTCTAAATTTTAACTAATATATTTAATAAAAAATCATATACTGCCTAAATAAGTGGAATAATCACAAAGAAATATCTATTATCTAGAGAAACGGATACTCCAAAGGATTCAAACCTCTTTGACCATCATATTACGCCAGTAAAGGATGCAACTATGGATTAAAAAAAACATTATCATAAATTTTGATTTTTTTCTTAAAATATGTGGGTTAACCCCTACGAAAATACTGAGTTTTTCAGTAAATGCTCTATATACCCAAGTTTATAGTCGTTAATGTTTTTTAAAACTTAAAACCACATTCATTATTTATATTAATGTATACTAAACACTCTTTCAGGGTGAATGAGAATTATTTCTAAAGTTTAACCAATTAATTTAATAAAACATCATATACTGCTTAAATAAGTGGAATAACCACAAAGAAATATCTATTATCTAGAGAAACGGATACACCAAAGGATTCAAACCTCTTTGACCATCATCTTACATCAGTAAAGGATGCAACTATGGATTAAAAAAAGATTGTCATGAATTTTGAAATTTTCTTAAAATATGTGGGTTAACCCCTTACGAAAATATTGAGTTTTTTGGTAAATGCTTTATACACCAAAGTTTATAGTCGATAATTTTTTTTTAAAAACTTCAAACCACATTCATTATTTATATTGATGTATAATAAACTCTGTTTCAGGGTGGATAGAAATTATTTCTGAATTTTAACCAATATATTTAATAAAACATCATATACTGCCTAAATAAGTGGAATAACCACAAAGAAATATCTATTATCTAGAGAAACGGATACACCAAAGGATTCAAACCTCTTTGACCATCATATTACGTCAGTAAAGGATGCAACTATGGATTAAAAAAACATTATCATAAATTTTGATTTTTTTCTTAAAATATGTGGGTTAACCCCTACGAAAATACTGAGTTTTTCAGTAAATGCTCTATATACCCAAGTTTATAGTCGTTAATGTTTTTTAAAACTTAAAACAACATTCATTATTTATATTAATGTATATTAAACTCTCTTTCAGTGTGAATGAGAATTATTTCTAAAGTTTAACCAATTAATTTATTAAAACATAATATACTGCCTAAATAAGTGGAATAACCACAAAGAAATATCTATCTAGAGAAACGGATACAACAAAGGATTCAAACCTCTTTGACTATCATCTTACATCAGTAAAGGATGCAACTATGGATTAAAAAAAGATTGTCATAAATTTTGAATTTTTCTTGAAATATGTGGGTTAACTCCTACGAAAATATTGAGTTTTTCGGTAAATGCTTTATACACCAAAGTTTATAGTCGTTAATAGTTTTTAAAACTTAAAACGATATTCATTATTTATATTAATGTATACTAAACTCTTTTTCAGGGTGAATGAAAATTATTTCTAAATTTTAACCAATGTATTTAATAAAACATCATATACTGACTAAATAAGTGGAATAACCACAAAGAAATATATATTATCTAAAGAAACAGAGATAATAAAGGATTCAAACATCTTTGACCATCATCTTACGTCAGTAAAGGATGCAACTATGGATTAAAAAAACATTATCATAAATTTTGAATTTTTCTTAAAATATGTGGGTTAACCCCTACGAAAATATTGAGTTTTTCGGTAAATGCTCTATATACCAAAGTTTATAGTCGTTAATGTTTTTTAAAACTTAAAACCACATTCATTATATATATTAATGTATACTAAACTCTCTTTCAGGGTGAATGGAAATTATTTCTAAATTTTAACCAATTAATTTAATAAAACATCATATACTGCCTAAATAAGTGGAATAACCACAAAGAAATATCTATTATCTAGAGAAACGGATACACCAAAGGATTGAAACCTCTTTGACCATCATCTTACATCAGTAAAGGATGCAACTATGGATTAAAAAAAGATTGTCATAAATTTTGAATTTTTCTTGAAATATGTGGGTTAACTCCTACGAAAATATTGAGTTTTTCGGTAAATGCTTTATACACCAAAGTTTATAGTCGTTAATAGTTTTTAAAACTTAAAACGATATTCATTATTTATATTAATGTATACTAAACTCTTTTTCAGGGTGAATGAAAATTATTTCTAAATTTTAACCAATGTATTTAATAAAACATCATATACTGACTAAATAAGTGGAATAACCACAAAGAAATATATATTATCTAAAGAAAAAGAGATAATAAAGGATTCAAACATCTTTGACCATCATCTTACGTCAGTAAAGGATGCAACTATGGATTAAAAAAACATTATCATAAATTTTGATTTTTTCTTAAAATATGTGGGTTAACCCCTACAAAAATACTGAGTTTTTCAGTAAATGCTCTATATACTCAAGTTTATAGTCGTTAATGTTTTTTAAAACTTAAAACCACATTCATTAATTATATTAATGTATACTAAACTCTCTTTCAGGGTGAATGAGAATTATTTCTAAAGTTTAACCAATTAATTTAATAATACATCATATACTGCCTAAATAAGTGAAATAACCACAAAGAAATATCTATTATCTAGAGAAACGGATACACCAAAGGATTCAAACATCTTTGACCATCATCTTACGTCAGTAAAGGATGCACCTATGGATTAAAAAAGAATGTCATAAATTTTGAATTTTTCTTAAAATATGTGGGTTAACCCCTACGAAAATATTGAGTTTTTCGGTAAATGCTTTATACACCAAAGTTTATAGTCGATAATTTTTTTAAAAAACTTAAAACCACATTCATTATTTATATTAATGTATACTAAACTCTCTTTCAAGGTGAATGAAAATTATTTCTAAATTTTAACCAATGTATTTAATAAAACATCATATACTGCCTAAATAAGTGGAATAACCACAAAGAAATATCTATTATCTAACGAAACAGAGATAATAAATGATTCAAACCTCTTTGACCATCATCTTACGTCAGTAAAGGATGCAACTATGAATTAAAAAAACATTATCATAAATTTTGATTTTTTCTTAAAATATGAGGGTTAACCCCTACAAAAATACTGAGGTTTTCAGTAAATGCTCTATATACTCAAGTTTATAGTCGTTAATGTTTTTTATAAACTAAAAACCACATTCATTATTTATATTAATGTATACTAAACTCTCTTTCAGGGTGAATGAGAAGTATTTCTAAAGTTTAACTAATTAATTTAATAAAATATCATATACTGCATAAATAAGTGGAATAACCACAAAGAAATATCTATTATCTAGAGAAACGGATACACCAAAGGATTCAAACCTCTTTGACCATCATCTTACATCAGTAAAGGATGCAACTATGGTTTAAAAAAAGTTTGTCATAAATTTTGAATTTTTCTTAAAATATGTGGGTTAACCCTACGAAAATATTGAGTTTTTCGGTAAATGCTTTGTACACCAAAGTTTATAGTCGTTAATGTTTTTTAAAACTTAAAAACACATTCATTATTTATATAAATGTATACTAAACTCTGTTTCAGGGTGGATAGAAATTATTTCTAAATTTTAACCAATTAATTTAATAAAACATCATATACTGCCTAAATAAGTGGAATAACCACAAAGAAATATCTATTATCTAAAGAAACGGAGATAATAAAGGATTCAAACCTCTTTGACCATTATCTAATGTCAGTAAAGGATGCAACTATGCATCAAAACAAGATTGTCATAAATTTTGATTTTTTCTTAAAATATGTGGGTTAACCCCTACGAAAATATTGAGTTTTTCGGTAAATGCTTTATACACCAAAGTTTATAGTCATTAATGTTTTTTAAAACTTAAAACGATATTCATTATTTATATTAATGTATACTAAACTCTTTTTCAGGGTGAATGAAAATTATTTCTAAATTTTAACCAATGTATTTAATAAAACATCATATACTGACTAAATAAGTGGAATAACCACAAAGAAATATATATTATCTAAAGAAAAAGAGATAATAAAGGATTCAAACATCTTTGACCATCTTCTTACGTCAGTAAAGGATCCAACTATTGATTAAAAAAACATTATCATAAATTTTGATTTTTTCTTAAAATATGTGGGTTAACCCCTACGAAAATACTGAGTTTTTCAGTAAATGCTCTATATACTCAAGTTTATAGTCGTTAATGTTTTTTAAAACTTAAAACCACTTTCATTTATTATATTAATGTATACTAAACTCTCTTTCAAGGTGAATGAGAATTATTTCTAAAGTTTAACCAATTAATTTAATAATACACCATATACTGCCTAAATAAGTGAAATAACCACAAAGAAATATCTATTATCTAGAGAAACGGATACACCAAAGGATTCAAACCTCTTTGACCATCATCTTATATCAGTAAAGGATGCAACTATGGATTAAAAAGAGATTATCATTAATTTTGAATTTTTCTTAAAATATGTGGGTTAACCCCTACGAAAATATTGAGTTTTTCGGTAAATGCTTTATACACCAAAGTTTATAGTCATTAATGTTTTATAAAACTTAAAACGATATTCATTATTTATATTAATGTATACTAAACTCTTTTTCAGGGTGAATGAAAATTATTTCCAAATTTTAACCAATGTATTTAATAAAACATCATATACTGACTAAATAAGTGGAATAACCACAAAGAAATATATATTATCTAAAGAAACAGAGATAATAAAGGATTCAAATATCTTTGACCATCATCTTACGTCAGTAAAGGATGCACCTATGGATTAAAAAAGATTGTCATAAATTTTGAATTTTTCTTAAAATATGTGGGTTAACCCCTACGAAAATATTGAGTTTTTCGGTAAATGCTTTATACACCAAAGTTTATAGTCGATAATTTTTTTTTAAAACTTAAAACCACATTCATTATTAATATTAATGTATACTAAACTCTCTTTCAAGGTGAATGAAAATTATTTCTAAATTTTAACCAATGTATTTAATAAAACATCATATACTGCCTAAATAAGTGGAATAACCACAAAGAAAATCTATTATCTAAAGAAACAGAGATAATAAATGATTCAAACCTCTTTGACCATCATCTTACGTCAGTAAAGGATGCCACTATGAATTAAAAAAACATTATCATAAATTTTGATTTTTTCTTAAAATATGTGGGTTAACCCCTACAAAAATACTGAGTTTTTCAGTAGATGCTCTATATACCCAAGTTTATAGTCGTTAATGTTTTTTAAAACTTAAAACCACATTCATTATTTATATTAATGTATACTAAAATCTCTTTCAGGGTGAATGAGAATTATTTCTAAAGTTTAACTAATTAATTTAATAAAATATCATATACTGCATAAATAAGTGGAATAACCACAAAGAAATATCTATTATCTAGAGAAACGGATACACCAAAGGATTCAAACCTCTTTGACCATCATCTTACATCAGTAAAGGATGCAACTATGGTTTAAAAAAAGTTTGTCATAAATTTAGAATTTTTCTTAAAATATGTGGGTTAACCCCTACGAAAATATTGAGTTTTTCGGTAAATGCTTTGTACACCAAAGTTTATAGTCGTTAATGTTTTTTAAAACTTAAAAACACATTCATTATTTATATAAATGTATATTAAACTCTGTTTCAGGGTGGATAGAAATTATTTCTAAATTATAATCAATTAATTTAATAAAACATCATATACTGCCTAAATAAGTGGAATAACCACAATGAAATATCTATTATCTAGAGAAACGGATACACCAAAGGATTCAAACCTCTTTGACCATCATCTAACATCAGTAAAGTATGCAACTATGGATTAAAAAAAATTTGTCATAAATTTTGAATTTTTCTTAAAATATGTGGGTTAACCCCTACGAAAATTTTGAGTTTTTCGGTAAATGCTTTATACACCAAAGTTTATAGTCGTTAATGTTTTTTAAAACTTAAAACCACATTCATTATTTATATTAATGTATACTAAACTCTGTTTCAGGGTGGATTGAAATTATTTCTAAATTTTAACCAATTAATTTAATAAAACATCATATACTGCCTAAATAAGTGGAATAACTACAAAGATATATCTATTATCAAGAGAAACGGATACACCAAAGGATTCAAACCTCTTTGACCATCATCTTACATCAAAGGATGCAACTATAGATTAAAAAAAGATTGTCATAAATTTTGATTTTCTTAAAATATGTGGGTTAACCCCTACGAAAATACTGAGTTTTTCAGTAAATGCTTTATATACCCACGTTTATAGTCGTTAATATTTTTTAAAACTTAAAACCACATTCATTATTTATATTAATGTATACTAAACTCTCTTTCAGGGTGAATGAAAATTATTTCTAAAGTTTAACTAATATATTTAATAAAATATCATATACTGCCTAAATAAGTGGAATAACCACAAAAAAATATCTATTATCTAGAGAAACGGATACACCAAAGGATTCAAACCTCTTTGACCATCATCTTACATCAGTAAAGGATGCAACTATGGATTAAAAAAAAAGATTGTCATAAATTTTGAATTTTTCTTAAAATATGTAGGTTTACCCCTACGAAAATATTGAGTTTTTCGGTAAAAACTTTATACACCAAAGTTTATAGTCGTTAATGTTTTTTAAAACTTAAAACCACATTCATTATTTAAATTAATGTATACTAAACTCTCTTTCAGGGAGAATGAAAATGATTTAAAATTTTCACCAATATATTTAATAAAACATCATATAATGCATAAATAAGTGGAATAACCACAAAGAAATATCTATTATCTAAAGAAAAAGAGATAATAAAGGATTCAAACCTCTTTGACCATCATCTTACGTCAGTAAAGGATGCAACTATGGATTAAAAAAAATTGTCATAAATTTTGAATTTTTCTTAAAATATGTGGGTTAACCCCTGAGAAAATATTAAGTTTTTCGGTAAATACTTTATACACCAAAGTTTATAGTCGTTAATGTTTTTTAAAACTTAAAACCACATTCATTATTTAAATTAATGTATACTAAACTCTCTTTCAGGGAGAATGATAATGATTTCTAAATACTAACCAATATATTTAATAAAACATCATATACTGTCTAAATAAGTGGAATAACCACAAAGAAATATCTATTATCTAAAGAAACAGAGATAATAAGGGATTCAAACCTCTTTGAACATCATCTTACGTCAGTAAAGGATGCAACTATGGATTAAAAAAATATTATCATAAATTTTGATTTTTTCTTAAAATATGTGGGTTAACCCCTACGAAAATACTGAGTTTTCAGTAAATGCTCTATATACCCAAGTTTATAGTCGTTAATGGTTTTTAAAACTTAAACCCACATTCATTATTTATATTAATGTATACTAAACTCTCTTTCAGGTTGAATGAGAATTATTTCTAAAGTTTAACCAATTAATTTAATAAAACATCATATACTGCCTAAATAAATGGAATAACCACAAAGAAATATTTATTATCTAGAGAAACGTATACACCAAAGGATTCGAACCTCTTTGGCCATCATCTTACATCAGTAAAGGATGCAACTATGGATTAAAAAAAGATTGTCATAAATTTTGAATTTTTCTTAAAATATGTGGGTTAACCCCTACGAAAATATTGAGTTTTTCGATAAATGCTCTATATACCAAAGTTTATAGTCATTAGTATTTTTTAATAATAAAACCACATTCATTATTTATATTAATGTATACTAAACTCTCTTTAAGGGTGAATGGAAATTATTTCTAAATTTTAACCAATTTAGTAAAACATCATATACTTCTTAAATAAGTGGAATAATCACAAAGAAATATATATTATCTAGAGAAACAAAGACCACAAAGGATTCAAACCTCTTTGACCATCATCTTACATCAGTAAAGGATGCAACTATGCATAAAAACAAAATTATCATAAATTTTGAATTTTTCTTAAAATATGTGAGTTAACCCCTACGAAAATATCGAGGTTTTCGGTAAATGCTCTATATACCAACGTTTATAGTGGTTAATATTTTTAAAAACTTAAAACCACATCATTATTCATATTAATGTATACTAAACTCTCTTTCAGAGTGAATGTAAATTATTTCTAAACTTTAACCAATATATTTAATAAAATATCATATACTGCTTTAATAAGTGGAATAGTCACAAAGAAATCTTTATTATCTAAAGTAACAGAGACAACAAAAGATCTAAACCTCTTTGACCATCATCTTACGTCAGTAGAGGATGAAACTATGCATAGAAACAAAATTGTCATAAATTTTAATTTTTTTCTTAAAATATTTGGGTTAACCCATACGAAAATAATGAGTTTTCGGTAAATGCACTATATACC
Organism: Sinapis alba; assembly: GCA_012274485.2. Lineage (NCBI taxonomy): Eukaryota > Viridiplantae > Streptophyta > Magnoliopsida > Brassicales > Brassicaceae > Sinapis > Sinapis alba. The sequence continues at coordinate 251,152 of MU105876.1, read as the reverse complement.
AAAGTTTATAGTCGTTAATTTTTTTTAAAACTTAAAACCACATTCATTATTTATGTTAATGTATACGAAACTCTTTTTTAGGGTGAATGGAAATTATTTCTAATTTTAACCAATTAATTTAATAAAACATCATATACTGCCTAAATAAGTAGAATAACCACAAAGAAATATCTATTATCTAGAGAAACGGAGACAACAAAGGATTCAAACCTCTTTGACCATCATCTTACGTCAGTAAAGGATGCAACTATGCATTAAAACAAGATTGTCTTAAATTTTGTATTTTTCTTAAAATATGTGGGTTAACCCCTACGAAAATATTGAGTTTCTCGTGAAATGCTATATATACCAAAGTTTATAGTCGTTAATGTTTTTTAAATCTTAAAACCACATTCATTATTTATAGTAATGTATACTAAACTCTCTTTCAGGGTGAATGGAAATTATTTCTAAATTTTAATCAATTTATTTAATAAAATATCACATACTGCCAAAATAAGTGGAACAACCACAAAGAAATATCTATTATCTAGAGAAACAGAGACAACAAAAGATTCAAACCTCTTTGACCATCATCTTACGTCAGTAAAGAATGCAACTATGCATCTAACAAGATTGTGATAAATTTTGAATTTTTCTTAAAATATGTGGGTTTATCCCCTACGGAAATATTGAGTTTTCTGTAAATGCTCAATACACCAAAGGTTATAGTCGTTAATGTTTTTTAAAACTTAAAACCACATTCATTATTTATATTAATGTATACTAAACTCTCTTTCAGGGTGAATGGAAATTATTTCTAAATTTTAACCAATTAATTTAATAAAATATTATATACTGCCTAAATAAATGGAATAACCTCAAAGAAATATCTTTTATCTAGAGAAACAGAGACAACAAAAGATTCCAACCGCTTTGACCATCATCTTACGTCAGTAAATGATTCAACTATGCATCAAAACAAGATTGTCATAAATTTTGATTTTTTCTTAAAATATGTGGGTTAACCTCTACGAAAATATTGAGTTTTTCGGTAAATGTTTATATACCAAAGTTTATAGTCGTTAATGTTTTTTAAAACTTAAAAGCATATTAATTATTTATATTAATGTATACTAAAGTCTTTTTTAGGGTGAATGGAAATTATTTCTAATTTTTAACCAGTTAGTTTAATAAAATATCATATACTGCCTAAATAAGTGGAATAACCACAAAGAAATATCTATTATCTAGAGAAACGGAGACAACAAAGGATTCAAACATCTTTGACCATCATCTTACGTTTGTAAAGGATGCAACTATGCATTAAAACAAGATTGTCATAAATTTTGAATTTTTCTTAAAATATGTGGGTTAACCCCTACGAAAATATTGAGTTTCTCGTATATCAAAGTTTATAGTCGTTAATGTTTTTAAAATCTTAAAACCTCATTCATTATTTATAGTAATGTATACTAAACTCTCTTTTAGGGTGAATGGAAATTATTTCTAAATTTTAATCAATTTATTTAATAAAACATCATATACTGCCTAAATAAGTGTAATAACCACAAAGAAATATTTATTATCTAGAGAAACAGAGACAACAAAGGATTCAAACCTCTTTGACCATCATCTTACGTCAGTAAAGAATGCAACTATGCATCAAAACAAGATTGTGATAAATTTTGAATTTTTCTTAAAATATGTGGGTTTATCCCCTACGGAAATATTGAGTTTTTCTGTAAATGCTCAATACACCAAAGGTTATAGTCGTTAATGTTTATTAAAACTTAAAACCACATTCATTATTTATATTAATGTATACTAAACTATCTTTCAGGGTGAATGGAAATTATTTCTAAATTTTAACCAATTAATTTAATAAAATATCATATACTGCCTAAATAAATGGAATAACCACAAAGAAATATCTATTATCTAGAGAAACAGAGACAACAAAAGATTCCAACCGCTTTGACAATCATCTTACGTCAGTAAAGGATGCAACTATGCATCAAAACAAGATTGTCATAAATTTTGATTTTTTCTTAAAATATGTGGGTTAACCTCTACGAAAATATTAAGTTTTTCGGTAAATATTTTATATACCAAAGTTTATAGTCGCTAATGTTTTTTAAAACTTAAAACCACATTCATTATTTATATTAATGTAAACTAAACTCTCTTTCAGGGTGAATGAGAATTATTTTAAAATTTTAACCAATTAATTTAATAAAACATCATATACTGCCTAAATAAGTGGAATAACCACAAAGAAATATCTACTATCTAAAGAAAACGAGACAACAAGGGATTCAAAACTCTTTGACCATCATCTTACGTCAGTAAAAGATGCAACTATGCATCAAAACAAGATTGTCATAAATTTTTATTTTTTCTTAAAATATGTGGGTTAACCTCTACGAAAATTATGAGTTTTCGGTAAATGCTTTATATACTAAAGTTTATAGTCGTTAATGTTTTTTTAAAACTTAAAACCACATTCATTATTTATATTAATGTAAACTAAACCCTCTTTCAGGGTGAATGAGAATTATTTCTAAATCTTAACCAATTAATATAATAAAACATCATATATTACCTAAATAAGTGGAATAACCACAAAGAAATATTTATTATCTAAAGAAAACGAGACAATAAGGGATTCAAAACTCTTTGACCATCATCTTACGTCAGTAAAAGATGCAACTATGCATTAAAACAAGATTATCATAAATTTTGAATTTTTCTTAAAATATGTGGGTTAACATCTACGTTTGCTTTATTCGTTAACATGCTCCTTATGTGTTGGAGAGTTTTTATAATTTTTCCTCTGTTTTTCTCGAGATTTTTTGATGTGTTCTCCCCTGGGTGCATGTCCATTTACTATCCATCAGTCGACTCTAGGGCGACTACAAAGAACATATCCGTAATGAGCGATAGACCAAACATTTATACATGATAGTATGTCTTTGATCAAATCCTTGAGTTATGGTAACTTCCCTATTTTAAAATCAATTATGTCTATACAAATCAACCTAACATTAATGAAGGACGGTCTCCGGCATGTTTTGACGGGCTTTAGGTGTCATGTGGCCACGAATTGTTTTCACTTCGATCGAGAAAAGTTTCAAAGTCAAACCAAAAGGGAAAGTGAAGATATGGCAATCGTAACTTTCATGTGGACTTTTCTTACAAAGAGAAAACTAAAACGAACAACCAACTCATTTATGGCTTACCAATACATTCGTTTTCATTACTATTTTCGACTTTATGTTTTTTTTTAATCCATGGTTGGAGCATGAGTGTACACAGATGTATTCAATGTTATTAACTTGGTGTATTCGTCGCACTGGAAAACATTGGCCTTATCGAAAAGGCCCGACATAAATCATGTATCAAACCCAATACAGCCTAATTGATTGTTCAAACTAAAACTTGAAATTTAATTTCGAAAATCTATGTTTTAGAGTTCTAACGTAACAGTGTGTGACCTTCTACATGTAATTTTGTATCTAGAAAAAGCCCAAACCATGCAAATACTTTTGTAACGTTTTGTTATCATCAAAATGGGAAATTACTCAACAGAAAAGAGGCTTGATGAAACACACATGTTGAGATATATCGTTTGGTTTCTTACTAGTAAAAGAAATAAATTGATTTTTTTTAAGAAAATTATATATATATATATATATATATATATATAGGCGAATCTAGGAGAAATGGAGGGGGGAGTGAGTGTGGTATTACACTGTCATGCTTTCACCAACCGTTAGGCCCACAACTTCTAATATGCTCCAAATTTAATTACCTGACTCAATTAACCAGTAGGCTAACGGTTGATAAATAGTATATTTTTAACATTATTATAATGTATCTATTTTAACACGATGTATCATTTTAACATTAATATAATGTATCTTGCAAACTGAAGTTACGTAACCACCTTAACTATCTAAGATCATCATTATCTCCGGTTTTTTAACCTAGATTCTTAGTTTTAGATAAGAGACGATTCTTATTTTTTCTTAGTTTTTAACTAAGAAAATATAAAAATCGTTTCTTAAATAAGAGATATCTTTTTTAACTGGGTTCTTAACTCATGATTTGATATTTTTTCTACATTTTCGGTTAAGAGACGGCTCTTATATCTCTTATCCGAAACTGAAAATCCCGATTAAGAGATCGGAGATAATGATAGTCTAAGAGCCGTATCTACAAAAACTAATTTTCCAATGCGAAAATAAAATGTGAGATAACGATTTACGGATATACTAGTTAGAACATATGGCACATTCTCATTTTCACAACAAAATAACAAACATTTGTCTAGCTTAGTTATACACGGCTTAGGAACACAGACGAACAACAATACACATATCATATAACGAATGAAGAAAATGGAATATCCGTTATATAGAAACCAAAATGGAATAAATTTGGAGAAAATGGGAACCAACTGTTTAGAATATTTGCAAACATTCACTTTTGGGTTATATGTAAGTGCACGAATGACTTATAGCAATTGGTGTTTACAAGGAACGTTTTAGAGTAAAATGAAGAAACCTATGATACTAAGAATATATCACTTATTAATTATTTCTCTTTTCATGTAGGCTAAGAAAAAAAAGAATAGAAGAGAGAACCAAGTATCCAGTAATGAGCATGCACAATCACGATCCGTCTTCTTCGATTGACCTATTAAAGGGAAAAAAAGAGAAAAAGAGTGGACCCTAAAGTGAAGAGACATCACTTTATTGTAATTTTAATCGCTTGCATTTCACTGGAAAGGCATAAGTATCTTCTGAGACCTTTTACTTAGGACCACCCTTTGCACCTCATTTCCACACTTACTTCCACTATAGAATCTTTGTCTCATCTCTTCGCATGTGTAAGAGAGAGACATAGAGAGGTACTCATCTGATTTTTAACACATGCATCCCTATATAGATACATTTTATTCAGTATGAAATGTCTATCAATCCTCAAAATGTTATTTAGTAAAATGATTAAAAGGAAAAACTGATTCACAATGACGTAGAATATGAACTATGTAATATTGTTCCATTATGCCATTATGTAACCCTAGTTTTCTTTCCCTTTTAGAATTTATGACCAGTATTTTTGGTTCATTTTGCAACCCCAATTTTAACACACTCTTCACCATATTTAGGTTCCTACTTTAATACAACAACATATGGTTGTATGGTGTATGACAGTGGCATGCAAACTCGGTAACTCATTTTCTAACATTTTAATATATGGAAGGGGTTTTAACACAAAATCTTCCAGCTAGTAAACTATTTCAGCTTATATTTTATTAGATAACAAGAATGGGTCATATGATTTATAGGGTAGGAAAAATATCCGGATTCGAAAAACCGAACTGAATCCAACCAATTAAATTGTACTAAACCTAAACTGAATTGATAATATACACAAACAATCCAAAACTTTGGTATCTGGAAATCGAATCGGACCCGACCAAAAATATATTGGATATCCAAACAATATTTGAAGCACAATTATATATTTAAATATATTAATTTTTAGATCTAATATTCATAAAAGTCTTCAAGATGTCCAATAATATGAAATAATAAAAAAATATCAAAAATTATCCAAAAATAACTAACAAATAAATATTCAAAATAGCTAAGAATACTCAGAAACACTGGAAATATCTAAAATATATATTGGTTTTCACTCAAATATTCAAACTGAACTTGGATGTTTCTATATTAATTTTACATATTTTGTTATACCTTTCAAATGTTTATATTATTATTTTTTTTATCTTGGAGAAATTTAAGGTATGTTCATTTTTTTTTAAAGTACATAATTTAAATGAGTATTCAGAACTATACCCATAAAGATCTGAAAAGAACCTCAACTAATTTATAAATACTCAAATATGAATGCAATTTCTAACTTTAAAATCCGAATAGATCTGAAATCGAACTCGAACGGATATCCGAACGCTCACATCTAATGATTACGTATGACCTTCATATCATGCTTTTTGTGTTGGGCTACCACGTGGTAATAAGCTACGCATTTTCTTAATTATTGTTGCTTTAAAGAGTACATGAATTGATGCTGATTGTACATTGATTGGAGATGGATGAAAAGATGCACGGCAAAAACCACTGATTGATTATTTTTTTGTTACTATGATATTTTGAAGAGTAGTTTTCATCACATCAGTTGACGTGTTTCTCTACCTATACGTATTTCTATGTATAGACAAACTATTCACCAGTGTGATCATAATTTTTATAATATTCGAGCGATTTCGCCGTATAGCTTATGTTGAGGAGGCAGCTCTAAAACTGATGTTAAGACCTCCAACATGTCGGGATGCATGTCTTATGTTGATGAAGTAGGCGGCATGTGATGTACATCACAAATCAAAACTCTAGTGGTATCTTTGGATTAAAGTGGTATTAGTTGATGCTGACCGTTCATATATATATATATAATATAGAAAAATACCCTAAATTAGTCATTAAAGGGTTTTTGTCATAAAAATAACACACAAAAAAAAGAAATAACTAAAATGTTTTATTAAAGAAGTAGATATACACTTATATTTTTAGTGTTAACTATTCAAGACTTAGAGTTTATAGTTAAATGGTTGAGTTTTTGAGTTAGAATTCTAAATTTCAAAAAGCAAAAAATAAATATTTAAATTTTCAAGGCTATTTTGATCATTTTTTGAAGATTATTTTTATAACAAAAACTTAAAATATGCTATTTGAGAGAATTGCCTTATAATATATATATAGTGTGTTAGCCATGAAACAATATCTTGCAATAAAATATTGTAAGTAATTTTTCTAATTTTCGTCGCAAATTGGTTTTAAAGAATTTTTAAAGTATCCTTTTTAGGGATTGGATATAAATACTACAGATCATATATATTTTCAAACATAACAATATGATTCTTTTCTTTTGGTGTAAACCTAAGAGCAACCTCCACAAAGATACTGAAAGTAGGTTTCTTAACTATATAATAATATGTTTTTAATAAGTAATTATTCTTTTAAAAAAAAATTTAGACCACTCAAAAATGACAGCTAGTTAAAGAGGATTCTAGAGAGTATCTTGGAGGTTTTAAATTGAAAACCGATACCTCTGACTCCCTCCTCTTTTCCAGTTTTTAGTATTTTTTCTTATAGATACTCAATGAAAACTTATGCATTGAGAGCATCTCCAATGGAAGAGTTTTGATATTAAGTTTCTTAACAAAGTGTATATGTGTATGTATATATTAATATTAGTATTTTATTATTGAGTTATTAATTTTACGGGAAATTCAACCCAAAATTTCTTAAAATTAATGTTTTAAGAAATTTTGGGTTGAATTTCCCGTAAAATTAATAACCTCACAATAAAATATTAATATTAATATATATACATACACACATACACTTTATTAAGAAACTCAATGCTAAAACCTCCTATTGGAAGAGCTCTGAGGTGCTCTAGCAATATGATCCTTCCAATAATTCATCTTTTTGTAAAAAAAAAAAATTGTCTACGAGGATTTGCATATCCCTTATAAACCTTGATGAAAAATATACTTAAGTTTAGTTACAAAAAATGAATTCATTACATACATTACATATCATAAAATTTGTATTTTCATTCAGTTTCATATTCATTGAATCCGTTTGTTTTAGAAGATTGAAAGATGTCAATTTAAGTCTCACATCGAAAGTTAGATAAAGAAAAATGTAAGTAGATGGGTCGCACGCCCGACACACATGTTTTGGCCTTTTGTAATTAGTACAAAGCCTTTTGGGAAGAAGTCCAAAAGTAAATCCATGCGGGCAAGCCTCTTAAGTCCAAAGTAGACAATATCATACTAATCGAGTAAAAAAGAGTTGGACATGAGATTTGACAAACCCAAAAATTGGTATCAAAGCGGTTGACAAAAAAAATTGCAAGAAGACCAAAATACCCTTCAAGATATGAATGGTACCCTTCGAGAGACGAATGAGAGGTATGTGGAGATCAAGTCAGAAGATCTTGTAAGTCAGTTGTGGGACACAAGATGAATGTGTTCTTTAGTTTGAGGGAGAGAATAAAAGATGTCAATCTAAGTCTCACATCGAAAGCTAGACAAAAAAAGCTTAATATATAAAGAGATGTCAAACTCTAATTAGTACGAGATCTTTTGGGAATGAATCCATCCGCTTAAGCTCAAAATGGACAATATCGTACTAATCGAATAATAAAGAGTTGTACATGAGATTTCACGAACCCAACAAAGATTATAAACACTTCTCCAATAAAATCTGATAGTATCGTGTCGAACATCACATCTGAAAAACAGCCATCTCAAATAAACAAACTGGATTAAATATGAGACTTGGGTTATATATGTGAAATTCATATCCCCAATAAAATATAGGGTATTATTTTCGAGTAACTTCGGTTATTATTAACGGATTTTTATTTTCATGCAACGAATAATGAATTGCAACGAATACGTTTTGTGCCATAAAAATACACCACTCGGGATTTTGTTGGCCAACGAGCTTGAGAAACGAATATAATCTGTGTATAAACTGTATATATAGACACTGAAATTTGGTGTAAACACAATTATTGAAATTAGTAATGAGGTTTCATTAGAAAAAAAAAACATGTTTCAAAAAGAAAGAAGGAAAACAAAAGTACTGGTAAAGTTTGGTGTGGCTTTTATTGGTTAAAATCCGCGTGAGTAATTATGGAGAGATGCATTGTCACGTCAAATCTGCTGACAGGTAATTTTAGAATCCGAGATTACTCTTTTAATCATTGATCAATCAAAGCTTTAACGATCCGTAACCATGGGGTGATAGGACCAGTCATGTTTGACTACTAATCTCACTATGCAATGTGTTTTTACTTCTTTTTTTCTCTCATTCTAATTAAATTTATATAACGAATACAAAACTGAAATGGTCCATTTTAGACCGTTGAGATAATGAATGTGAAGGACCAGTGAGAGTTCAAAGCTTGTGGAATCAGATGGTTCGTAGAGAATTAGGACCCATCAGTGCCAAATGTACGAGAGAGGCTGGATCGTCCAGCGAGATCACTTCCCTTGTTGTGGAGGAGAAGATGATGCATTTACCAGACTCATATGGACCACATCTCCCAATTATAATCTTTTTATTAGAGTTTCAAATTATTTCTCTCTTCTATTTGAACTTATAGTTGATTTTTTTTTTGGCTTAATTGAAATAATAGCTCTTTATTTATCTCTTTACTGGAACAAAAATATTTTCCGCAGAAATTTTGATTCATTATATTTTCTTTCTTGTTTTATCTATGTTTCCAATCTATTCATCATTTATCTAAATGAAATAGCAATTCAACTACTAATAAAGTAAAGTAAACATACTTTATTACTTGTTTGAGAGTAATTGAATGAAAAAGTAATCTTCATTCATTTTATGTTATGGATTTTGTTACAATGGTTTCTCTTTATAGAACAGAGTAAACCGAATCAACGATTCTTAACCGGAAATGATTAACAACATAAACCAGCTTAAACCGTGAACATTCTTTATGCTTGTACACCAATATACTTCAATATATAAATAATAAAGGAAATGAACCAAAAAGCGATTATAGTTGTCCAAGAACTTTAAATTACTTTTCAATCTTACATTATATTTCTATTAAAAAGGATATGTCTTAATTTTAACTATAATTATCGGGTATCGGTCGGTACGGTTCAGGTATTGGATAGTTTGGGTAGGAGAATAAGTGATCCATTTACTACATGGAAATATTTGGTTTGAGTTCGGTTCGAGTAGTTTTGGGTTTGGTTTGAATAGTAAATCTTAGAACCAAAAATACCAAAAAAAAATCCAGTTCTCATTTGGTTTCGGTTTGAGTTTGGTTATTTCGGATAATTCGGGTACTTCAGATTAAATATCGGGTATTTTGGATAAAATATCAAATAATTAGGATAATTCATATAAAATTTGGATTTGGATTACTTTGAATATTTTTGATAAAAATATTTGTATACTTTCATATACTTTTGCATAGTTTGCATATTTAAAATATTTTAAAATATTGTTGATAATATTTTTAAATTATAAATATATATTTAGTTATATTATATGTGTATATAATTAATATTTGGATATATTTGGATATTTCTTCAGTTTTGGTTGGTTTGATTATTTTGGATATATAAATAAAAATCATTAAGGTCATTTAAAGGTTTCAGTCTGGTTTTAGTTTCGAGTATTTCGGTTAGGATATTTTAGTTCGGTTCTTTTGTCTTATTTTTTGCCCATGCCTAATTAGTACTAAGACCATGTAATATCCGCATGTTAACATTTTAACTTATTAAAGTATATGATATATATACATTATATTGTCAACATATTAGTTTGTTTGTACATGTAAAGCGGCCACTATGTTGTTGGACGTCGGACGAATAACCCAATGGTTGTTCACTTGGGTCGTGTCACCGGGGTTTTGACCCCATATTCAATTATGTGTGACAAAAATACGGGATCTTTCAAAAAAATACCATTTATTATTAAAATACGGGATCTTTCAAAGAAAATACCATAAATACAATCCTAAAGTTTATGATTGTATTTATAACATGGAGTCCGTTAACAGATAAGATGACAATGTCAATTTAGAGAGTTAGGTTGCAACTGAATTATTAATCAACTGAATTGTTTTTTAGAATGGAATGATATGAAATGATTTATTTTATTAATTTATATTTTTATTATTATTTAACTTGAATGTCGAATTTATCAATTCTACAACAATCCAAAATATATTCTTAAACATTACTTTACAATTTTGATAAGGAATAAAATGGAATAAATATTTTCCAACCAGTTCTATTTATTTTTATTCACTTTTATTCCACTAGTTTCATTTTATGGTTACCATTTAAAGCTTTAATACGAACGATATATTCATGCAATGTACTCTAAATAAAGGATCTCTTTAGCGGATGGATTTTTCAAATGATATTTAGTCTGTGAGGTAAACTAGAAATGAATGGTAAAAACTTGTTAGTGTATCGCCATGAGAATGCAGGTAAAACATATATAGTTCATTCGTATAGTGCATGAAAATATCGTCAGACATATTCTGATTTTCCTAGTCATATATGAATAAGTTATGGACGCAATCATCTGTACCGTTTACTGTCGAGTAACACCACTTTCCAACATAATTTGACTGACAAGCCAACTATATAATTCAGAGCCAATAAAAAGCACCAACTAGAAAAGGCAAATTAAAGAAAAAAGAACTTCAGAAGAAAAGCAGAAACATGATTTGAAAGAGGCAAGTGCTTCTTATGTTAAAAATGTGGGACTAGGAACAGCAAGATACATGCAATATGTTTGCCTTGTTAGAGTCAGCCACTACTAATTACTTCACCAAAAAGTTAATTAAAATAAAAAGAAGATGTTTCGATTTAAAGATTTGATGTTGACAAAAATAAAATTTAAAGATTTGATTTGGGATCTGAATCTCTGATTTTGTTTTCTAAAATTTCCCCAACAGCTTGGCAAAAGTGTAGGGCTCCAGCTTGTTACTTGAGTGCCTTTTACAAAAGTAAATTTCTGAAAGATCCTTGTTCCATTTTATCCTTTTTCCCTTATGTATGCTATAATTTAATCTCTTATTAGAGCTCATTATATAAATAAAACACAGTTTAGTGTAGATTTGAACTTGTATCGGCCAGTAAAACATTCATATCCCATGAAAATTCAGACAATTAACCCACATGGTTTTAAGGTCAGTATACATTCTCTAATCACATGACTTTCAAGGACAACCACATGGCTAATGGTCCAAAGACTATACGAATAAATAGAAACAGTTCTGATTAATTTTTTCTTCTTCAATTATGTTAAACCTCATTTATATGTCTTAATCTTTTAAGGCAAAACGCTTATAGTTTGTGGTTAAGTTACTAAGAATTTGTTGGTACCAATTCAGAACCAATGTTGATTCTCCTTGTAAATGTTATTCAAATAGTTGATATTTGCTAAAATTAGTAACAAACAATGCTGATACTAACATATATATATAGCTGATATATTTTTACCAAACCGATCACTATTAATATGATCCATCTAAGTTGGTTTAGATCAGATAAACAACCTTGTTAGACCGGGTTGGATATTTTTAACGATTTTATTATTTCACCAAGTACGATTTTCTATAGGCAAAAACCGCAAAAGACATGCAAAGTCGTGTGGTTCACATAAAAATCATTTGTTATAATTTGGATGAGCTACTGCATGGTGAACACATTTTGATTATCTGTTTCACGTCGCTTACCGCAAATCATACATGAATATATATATTTTCCATGGAATATCGTATCAACACGACCAATGTAACAAATCTATAAAGAATCTAAACCTAACGATCTATCTGACATGGGATCTAGCTCGTATAGATTTATATATATAGCTAGCTAGTTTAATTCAAAAAGATGACAAGAAATCATGTGGAGATCGTACATCTAACAATAATTGGAAAACGGGTCAGAAGAATGATAAATGTGAAGGACTTAATTTCTGACGAATGTACAAGGAGGTGGTCCATATTTATATGATACTTCTACTAGGGAATGAAATCATTTCGACAAGGAAATATCATTGACACACTCATTGGACATTTTCCAAGCTTTTTTTTTAAACAATTGAATTAATTATTCTTATGTCCGTTAAAAAAAGCAAGAGTTTTAGGTAAATCATGTGCCATGTATATAACAAAAAGAAAATTCACCACAATACTCTGCCAAAAAAAAATTAAACCAGAAAGGTAAGAAAAACAAAGAGCATAGCTAACTAAGGAAAACTAAAGTAAGAAAAAACAGATTAAAAAAAAAAAGAAAAATTAGAAACATAGAAAGAAGGTATAGAAAGATTTACAAAGTGGGCTATAAGCATGCAAAGAGAGAGGGTCCCCTCCTCTCCTTTGGGTAGATGATCATCAATTCCCACCACAATCACTCTCACTAAGTTTCCTTTTCATTCTTTCTTTCCTCCAATTTGCATTGCAGCTGGAGATAAGTCTTAATTTACATAACTCCCCAATTCTGCTTTGAAACCAAAACCATCAACTAACTTTTTCTTTGATCCCTACCTCAGCTTCAAACGTGTTGTTTCTTTGATAGAAACCCTCCATTTCCTCAACCGTCTAGTACTCTCTACTACAGACTTGAATCAGATTTTCTTGCCATGAATACTTGTATATGTCTATGGGGTTGATCAGATTTTCTTGAAGACTCGTATATGTCTTGACCTATTCTCTTTGCATCCATTGATGCTCCAAAGATCCCACGTTTTGTGAATCCAACCGCATATAACCCACATTCCCCTCTCCATCCTTCTGGAAACTCTTGCATTGGAAATCCATCTTTCTTACTAAACATTTTATTCTCCTGCAAAAGTTATTTGGTTTTCAATAACCTATTTAATGCGACTTCTTAGAGCATGTTTATTAAGGGTCTCCCGCTTTTTTAGTTAAAAGTTAAGAGACCGTTTCTTAAATCTCGCTAAAAAATCCGCTCTAAGAGACCTTCAATAAACATGCTCTTAAATAATGTAATATATATTCCTAAGAAATATGTGAATTTTTAAGAGGGTACTAATGATGATTGTATTAAAGAATGTGGACAGGTAAATAACTATATTATCATTATTGGACTACCTTTAGCCAAGAGGGTACGTTGCTTTTGTAGCCAGTTGCCAATATTATGGCGTCAAATCTCTCCGTTCTCCCGTTATCGAACTCAACTTCATGCCGTTTTAACCTTCTTATCCCGGAACACACCTTTTGTCATTTAAACAAATCATATATATCACAATCAGTAAACCGGTGTTTAGCACATACATATATATATATGACCGATATATCATGGTCGATTAAGATATACTGTACCTTGATATCTCCGGTTTTGATCTTGGCAAGTGTTCCAACGTCGAGAACTGGAGTTTTGCCGGTGAGATTTTTGAGCTCTAATGGGCCTAACCGGGGCCGGTTAAGTCCTAACAGGGTGGTATCCCCGAGGATGAACCGGGAAACAACCAAGAGGAAACTGTCAACGAGTTGGATGGGCAACCATTTGAGTAACAACATGGACAGCCCAAAAGTTGAAGTACCCAACATCTCTCGTGGTAGGACGTGCACCTTCACCAGTTTAAAAAAAAAAAAAAAAAACATAATTAGTAAATATTGCAATAAAAGATCCGAATGAGAAAATCGTTTTCTAATATAGAGACTACGATTTTTTTTTTTTTGTGAGAATATTTGCGCATGCTCGTGAAAATCCCAATAAAGTTGTGTTCTGATAGTTATCATTCTCTAAATATATTATAAAATTGTGTTTCCGTATTAAAGAAATTAGGTAAACCTCTTTATCCATTTTAAAAAAACTATAGTAACACATTGTTGGAACTTGAAGTCACAAGGGCCTAAAAGATAGAATACAATCTTAGATTAGGATGATACCACCCGTAAAATTTTGAAATAATTAAACAGATTAATAAAAACCAAATATGGATATTATCAAACTGAAGAGCTCAAAAATAGGAAAAACTGTTAATTAAATTATACTTAAGAAATCCTCAATTAATCATGAGTGTTTAATCAAAGTTCTTTTCTACCACACACTTTATTTTCCTCAGAAACATATTCGTAGAACGGAATATTATGTAGTACAATCAAATAAATAAAAACCTTTTGTTTTAATACCGGATAAAAGAACTCAAAACGTTCTAAATCATAAGAGTTTAGAAAAGTGTATCATCAACATGAATGGAAAAAAAACTGTTTATGTGATTTTGTTTTTAGCATAGAAGAACTCTACAAAACATGAAAGAGCCACAAAATATCGAAAACGCATATGATAAAGTTAACTTAACCTCCCATAAAAAGCATGTTTATTGAGGGTCTCTTAGAATAGATCTCTTAACGGGATTTAAGAGACGGTTTCTTCATTTTTTTTAGTTAAAAAATAAGAAATCGTCTCTTAAATCTCGCTAACAAATCCGTCAAAGATCCTTAATAACTTTTTTCTCAAAAAAAAAAAAAAAAAAAAAACTCACCGCGTCTCTGACAACGAGAGAAGGCTCAGCACCGAAGTTGCAAAGATCCAAACAAACCTCCATGCCGGAGTTTCCACATCCCACGACCAAAACCTTTTTCCCGGCAAAATCTCCACCGGTCTTATATTGACTCGTGTGCTTAACCACCCCCGTGGCTTCAAACTTCTCCATCCCTTCAAACCTAGGGACCACCGGCTCCGCATTCTCCCCCGTGGCAGCCACCAACCACCGGCAAACATACTCCGTCGTGCCCTCTTCACCCACGCTCGTCACGCGCCACATCCCAAGATTCTCATCAAACTCTGCCGACTCAACCGTCTGACCAAACTCCGGTCGTATATCGAACCTCCTAGCGTAGTCCTCGAGATATTCGATGAACTGCTGTTTGGTCGGATAAGTTGGAAAGTTGTCGGGAAAGGGTACGAGAGGAAGCTCACAGAAGTGCTTAGGAAGGTGGAGATGAAGCCTGTCGTATGTCTTAAGCTGCCATAGTGAAGCTATGCAGTTTGATCTCTCTAATATTACCGAAGTTATGTTTCTCTCTTTTAGACAAGCCGCCGTCGCTAGCCCCGACGGTCCGGCCCCAACGATCACCGGCCCGGTGACGACGCAGACGCGACGTGGTGACGTCATCATGCCGTGGTGGCGCTTTGTGGAGGACAAGTAGTCATGTGCTAGTTTACCTTCCATCTCTCTCTTCCAACAAAAATCCATAATCAAGAAAGCTAAACCAAGAATCACTTCTCTCTCTCTTTCTCTTGCGTTTTATAGGGCCTTTGAGAGGTATTTGTAATGATATTTTTAAGTACGTATTGTTAAGAAAATAAGAGAAGGGTTTGTAGTATAGAAGTGGTGGTGGTGGTGGTGGTGACAGTAGTTAAGGGCAAAGGACAGATTGAATAACTTAACATTTATGGTGTGGAGTAAGAAAGTAAAAAAAGGGATGGTAAAAACGTGTTTTTTGTCAAAATATTTATAGTTTTTTTTGGAAGAGAATATTAATATGCTGCGATAAGAATCAAAGAGGTTAGGGTTTGGATTGAATCTGCTGAAAATGAGGGAGAGAGATCTTATCCAAATAAGAAGAATGAGTAAAGAGAGCGAGAGATTATCGTTGATTTGTGTTTTGATGAGAGTGGAAACAGGAGGATGATCAGAGAACTAGTCTCTTAAATCTTAATAGGAGAAAGAGATTGTTAAATTGTTAGTTGTGATGTGACTATCTCTCATATGTGTGTATATATGTGCTTAAAATGTTTAAATATGAGTTTATTTATTTAATTAATGGAGTTCTCTTTTTTTTTTGTCCACCTATGATATTTTTGTGTTCCAATACACTTTCGACTCTTTACCTCAGGGAAATCTCAAAGAATTGATGTAGGTAATTTTTTGATTGTCATATGATAACTCATTGTATCAACAATTAATATGAGTTTATATACAAAACAAGAGTAGTTATATTTTCGCAAAATTCCATTAACTCTTACAAAATTTTGTTAAGCTTTTTAATATCCAAAATTTTTCGCTACCAAATTTAATAATTAAAATAATTATTTTACTCATTTAAATACATAAACTTTTAAAATTATGTCTATTTTACTACCCAATATATATTTATCTTAATCAAAATATTAATAAATTTGAACTGAAACTAAAAAATTCTAAAATTCACAAAATAATTTTAAAATTCTAATTTTATTTTAAGTTTTAGAAATAAAAATAACTAAAGTGTGATAGTTTAAAATTGTGTAATAAAAGTTTTAAGTTTTAAATATCAAATTTAGTTTATTTTCTGAAATAGGATGCAAATTTATTTTTCCTTTAAAATTAAGTTTTATATACTTAATATTTTCTACATAATTTAGTTATATTTTTCTTAAAAATTAAAATTAAAATAGAAATTTTTAAGATTTTTTTTTAGATTTTGGAGATATTCCAAAATTTTATTTGAAACTTATTAATATTTTTGATTAAAGAAGATACTGTCTGAATATTAAAATAAACATATTTTAAAGTTTATGTACTAATATAATTTTAGCCACTCTTTTTTTTCTTTAAGTCTACGTCTCTTATATCTCCCCTCTTCAGAATCTTCAATATCTTCTTTTATATTTTCCGCCAAAATATTATAACTACAAAGATTAGAATCTTGAGTCTTTCAAATTACTAAACTGAATCAAAACCCTTTTCTTTTTGGTAGGTTAACCAAACCAAAACTATTTATCTTCAATCGTTTAAATTAGGTTTCAAGCTCGCTCAAAACCTTGAGTTTATAAACAAAATTAAGATTATGATATTATTTTGGAAAGCAGAGTCACCCTAAAAGAAGCTGAAAATTTGTTACCAGTTAATCACTAAAATCTTGCATTATTGTTTGCTTGATGAATTATAATTTTTGTTCAAAATTATTTATTAGATCTTATAGTGTCATAATGCAATTTATATCTGTGAAAACTATATGGTATATAGCGTTCGTAACTTTTTTCCGAGGAAAGTGTCGCGCCTAGTCAGAGAGATCGTACAACTGGCAACTTTGTACTTCATGTATTTTTCTTCCTGATAAATGGCATCATTTTATATACGTTTTTAAAAAAAGCATATACATTCTTTTCGCCACACTCAATAATCATTTTGTTTATGCGAAGTTTCTATTGGGTGTATATGGACAATACATTATTATAAAAAAATTTTTTATGTCAAGTGATTTTTTACTTTTCTTTTTTCTTTTAAAGCGGTGACAGAAATAATAGTAAAATTAAGGTGGTTGATGAGTGATTAATCATGAGTAACAGTATCAGAATTTTGGCCTTGACTAGAAACATTATATATCGCACGGCGATATATATATGATTAATAATGTGATATGAGCTGAAAATGGATGCATTAAATAATTATCAATGTATTGTAAAATATTTGTACCTGAAAAACCGAATTTGATATGAAAAGGTAGTACTAAATTCAAATCAAATGTGATTAAATATCTGAACGAATTTAAAATTTTAGTATCTAAAAAATTGGAACTAAATTAGATCTAAACTGAAATATTTTGGGTATCTAAAAATATCCGAATCAAAATTATATGCTTAAATATATTAACTATTTTATATCTAATATCCAAAAATATGTTAGAAATATACATTTTGAATTTTTTTTTACAATATCTGAAAATATATACAAATAGCCACACATAAATATCTAAAATAGCTATAAAATACTCAAGACACCAAAACATTTAATGATTTTTCTTCCCAATATTCAAATCAAACTAATTTTATGGTAGTTTTAGATATTTAGGAATATACTATCCAAACTTATATGCTATATGTTATTTTTATATTGGGATTTTGAAAATTTTAACATATATGAACTTTTTATTTTTTCAGAAATATTTTAAATGGGTATCTATACCTGAATCGAATCCGTAAAGATTCGAACGAAATTGAAATTGAAATTTATAAATATCGGAATGTAGCTTATATTTCTAATCCTTAAAAATCCTAAATGCTAATAAACTCGAATCAGATCTGAAATGTAAGTATCTAAAATTTGTTACATACGTATCAGGGTAAGCAAACCCATTTGAGTAAAATCAGCTACAAATATAATTTTGTAATTAATTGTAAATCAAGGAAACACCAAACAAGATTACTGAGATACATGATTAAGAACTCATGCAAATATCAACAAAAAAAAAAATTAGATGGGCTTCTGCAGAGCTAAATAACGGCACGACCTTTAACAAAAATAAATAAATAACGGCACATCAACTTCTCGAGGATGTATTTCATTGCACAATTAAAAAGCTAAACCAACTTCGTTATATATTGCATGCCGACTAATTGGTTGATAAAAACATCATTATTGCTGATATCGTCCTTTTTTATTTATTTATTTATTTATTTGTTTGAAAAAAAAATTCAAAAACGAATTAATCGTGGACCGTTACATATCAGTGAAACTTGAAAATAATGCAAAAAACGTTTTTTATTTTGTGATTTTTATAAGGGCTTATTTGTGTAATAGCCATATTTTGAACACAAATTAGGTGAATGACAATGATTTTGACATAATGTAATGTCAGACAATTAGATACCAAACTGTCCGGTTTTGTCCCTATACTTAACAAGTTTCCAGTTGCAAGTGAAAGAGTAGATGACGTCTTTCTTTTATGTGGTGCATATCAAATCAACACTATTATATATAACGAAGAAGAGACAACTACATTACTGTGTTATTTATCAAATATATTTTTAGTGAATACAATGAAACGAGTGATGTAAAATATGAACTTATATTGAATAAATGATTTATTCCATTTACCAACCATGTAAATCCCTCTGTAAAAAATAACATAATGAAGAAAGTGAAAGAATATAAGCTTAAATGTTCCATTCTATATCATTAAATAGTATAAAACACTAATTCCATCTCAATTTCTAACCCTAACCATACCCCCTCACCTTCTAAATATTAAACCTAAACTCTAATAACTAAACCCAAATCCAAATATAAACCTAAATCCAAATGTTAAAATCTAAGAAGTACATAATATTATGTAACGATCATAGTAACCGTGCTTAAATGTTCCATTCTATATCATTAAAATAGTATAGAACACCAATTCCATCTCAATTTCTAACCCTAACCATACCCCCTTACCTTCTAAATACTAAACCCTAAACTCTAATTACTAAACCCAAATCCAAATATAAACCCAAATTCAAATATAAACTTAAACCCAAATGTTAAAATCTAAGAAGTACATAATATTATGTAACGATCAATAGTAACCGTCAAATAGAATGAAACTTTCTAAAAAAGTATAGCAACAGAATATACCGCATAATAAAATTTAAAAATACGGATTGTTTTACATTCTATTCTATATGCATAAAATAGAATAGAACACAATAACAAAAATTATTCATCTTCTCCGATCAACTTTAGGTAATTCACAGAGACAAAAGAAAAGTACTGTAACAATGAAGCAGCGGTGTGAGACGAAACCCCAATATGAAGGAAAAGAGGTTCATGTTTCTCCTTCTCACTGCTTGGATCTGTAACGACGTCTTCTCGCAGTCGATTTCAGAATTAGAGACGATGGTGGCGGTGGAGGATTTCAAAAAGAATAAATTCAGAGAAGGCCGACGACTCGACGTTGGCGACAATGTGGAACAAAACGGTGAGCTTGAAGAGATGGAGTAAACCATCAATGATAACCACAATCTACTTTTAGAGGTTAATAATTATTATTTTTATTATTTTTTTGCAGGTTGTGTCGGTTGATGCAAGGGGTATTACAGTATTAATATGTATATGTAACGGCGTGTATATGTCTGATAGGATAAATGGCTAGTACGTGAATTATGCTTTTTTGTATGGTTATAGGGCCCAATTTCCCTTTTTATAAACGATTTTGGTTTTTTGTAGGGTCCACATCGATTTTTTTTTTTTAACTCTCCCAAAACACTAAAATGCTCTAAGACAATTCCAGTCACCACAGTTCTAACCTTCTTACCCCTTTTGCTATTTAATGTTTTTTGTCTTTGGCCTTCGATTAGTATATATTTGCTGTAGCTTTCGTCATTTCGGATGTCACAATGAGAGATAGACTTTATGGGATGGGGATACGAGTGGAGTAAAAAAATCACAAGCCAGACAAAGTTACACACACCTAATCCATTTTGTTTAATCGACCTGTTCCACCGTAAACGTAATTGATTAAATAACATCACCTAGTTGAATCTAGTAAGTAGTAAGTTGTAACCTACCCTACCCTACCATGTACCTTGTACATGTGTTTAAATGAAATATACTAGTATACTAATATTTACATAATGTGCGAGATTTAAAACCATAATCCTTGTTGGTTGCTTAGTCCTATGATGTTTAAATAAATTTAGTGAATTGTTTAATGAAAGTAGTATAAATATTTAAGCTATATATTAATTTTAAATTATTATTTACAGAAATTAGTAGAGTTTTGAACTTAGAAAATTAGTAGTTTGTATATGTTTACCATTGTCAATCCTTCCAAAAACATATACTTACCGTATGATATTTCACGTCTTAAAATATAATTTAAGTCAACATCATATAGGTTAAGATTAAAATTTCCATTATATGATTTGATATCGGTTATATTTCTTTAGTACAAATTAAATGTTTAAATATGTATCTTATAATTCATTATGCTTTTTTGGTAAAAAATAATTTATTATGCTGAATAAGAACTAATATTAAATTTCTTCTATTGCCACACATTTTTTTTTGTTTTTCTGCTTAGACTATAAATTATAGAAAATAAATTATATATTTTTAAAAATGTTTATGTTTGTATATAAAGGATAAACTATTATATTGCAATGTTTTATATTGTAAAGAAATTTTTGTATGAGTTTTTCATGTTTTAAAAAGTTTTTATTAAAATATTATTATTTTTAATGAAAGATTTTTGTGAGAAACCGTCACTATTATGATAAAAAAACAATTCATAATTATTTTAGCAAAAAAAAAATGCATAATTTAATCAAGCTGATCTCTGAAAAGGCCGTGGGAACTGACTTTTAAGTGTGAGATCAATAAAAAGTATAAAGGAGACACGTTTGTAGCCTTTGTAGAGGCTATAATGTAGCCTAGGTGTTAGAACTCTCTTTACGCGTTAGTTTAGAGCATCTCCAATGTATTACTGCATTTTTTATTCCAAATTGGTGCAACACCAAAATGGAGTTAAGTTTTACTCCAATGTATTACTCCATTTTACATTCCAAAACTATTATTTTTAAATTATTCTATTTTTATTTTACTAGTAATTGTAAATAATACCTTATACTTATAAAACTTTACAAACTAATACCAATTATTTATGTTTAAAATATTTTTTTAATATAAATTATCTTATGTAAAATTATTAAATAATACTTTGTAGAATATACTATTTCTTTTATATTATTGTATCATTTTAAATATTATTTAAGTTAAAATAAAAATATTAAAGATTTAAAGGACCATTTTATAAATAAAAAAAGTTCAACTCCAAAATGGAGTAATAGGTAAGATTACTCCATAAATGGAGTAACCCTAGCCATTACTCCATTTTGGAGTTAAAAATGAAGTGGGGTTGGAGAAGATTTTACTTCATAATCATGTTTGGAGTTGAAAATGGAGTAGGGTTGGAGATGCCCTTAGTTCAAACCGTCTTCTTTTAAAGTCTACTTATGCGACCAGCGTGTCATTAAGCTATAGCCTATACATGCTATTGTTTAACTAGAGACAAAAACGAAAGTAAGTCTCGCTCCAATTAGTAAATTAAAGAATAAAATACATCTGAATCAAAGACATGTGTCTATATAGTGATCACAATTCCATCAGAGAATTTGACATGTGTTAAAATCAGTGAAAAAAACTTGAAATGTGTTATTAGGGTATAGTTTTCGTTGTTGGGGACAGTATGAATGTGGAATCAAGAGTTTTGCCGTTTCTTATAAAAATGCAGCATATTTCTTGAGAACAGATCGTGCAACTAAATCAAGCATTGACTTAAAACCTGACCATATTACATGGTCATATTATCTGGTCATGAATATCTGACCATATATGAATCTGACCATAATTCACTTGATTATATTACCTGATTATCATATATGTGTCTGACCTAATTTACCTAACTATATCACCTGATCATTAATACTGATCATGAGCACATAAATCACACTTAGCTCTCTATTTTTCCTCTGTTTTGATTATTTTCTTCACCATAAATAAGATAACCTCCCTTTTAGAATTGATTAGTAGCTCATTTGTGGATTTGAGCTGACTTGGGCTGTAAACCCTATTAGTGTTGAGATTTTTATATCAATTGTGCATATATTGATTTTCTGTTTTATCATATTCTCGATTTCATAAACATATATACTCTCTCTGTTTTATTTTAAGTGAGTTTTAAGATAAATGCACATATATTAAAAAGACACAAAATTTTATAGAATTTATCTTATTTATATAAAACTATCATTAAATCAAATGAAACCAACCAATAGAAAAATATGATGTATTATATAATTGGTCACAAATGTCAAATATCATTAAATTTTTGTAAAAAAAATAAAAACATCACTTATTTTAAAATAAAATTAAAATTTTTAAACACCACTTAAAGTGGTACAAAGAGAGTAACTGTTATTTTTGTTTTCAAAAGAGTTACATTCCACATTTTCAACGTAATTTTATGTTTTAATCTTTTTACTAGGTTCTGACCCGCCTTTAGAAAAGGCGGGTATATTTTTTGTTTGAAAATTTTCATTTTTATATTTAAGTTTTTCTGTAACAATATTTACGTTTAATATTAATTTAATTTGATAGAATATTCCCTTAAATAAATGAAATACATAGTTGGATATAACATTTATCAATAGGTCATGTTCTTGTTTTAATAGAATAGATTTAAATAATCAACAATTTTTAATTAAATTATTTTATTTATTTAATTGTATTTTTTTTTAATCCATGTGAAATATATCAAGGGACAAGGGAAATTAAGTGAAAGAACTACAAAAATATCATAATCCACTAACTAACCAAAATCATATTCTCTCTCATTTTTTCTCTTCTTATCTCTCTCTACTTTTTCTCTACAAAATTATTATTGTTTTTCTGTTATTTCACAAAAAAAGTCCATATGTCAAAATGACATTTTTAAGAATACAGAGAGACTATTCAATAGTAGCTAGATTTAAAATAACAACTGATCTCTTGCCAAGTCATTTAACATTGATTGTCAATAAGATGTTCAGATTAAATTTGGATAGTGACATAGTGTTAACATTTTCTACGTACCACTGGACTGGATTTTTTTGGGGTCAAAGACACTAGACAGGGTTTTCTGATAAGCTAAATCAACAAATGTTTAAAAAAATACGAAGACAATTAGGATAGATCTATCGGTAATCCCAAGCCCACTCAGCTCCACTTATCTAATAGTTTTATCCTTTTTCTGCTTTAATTTTTTTTTTCTTCTTTTCCGCTCATTAGACATTCGTGGGGAAGAATGGCTTCTGATTATTTAAAGGGAATTTCACACTGGCCGATTCATCTGCTTTACTTAAAAATATGATTAAGAAAATGGAAAGAAAGTGATGAATAATAAATCGTGCTAATAGCAATGGGGGTAGCTAATAATTACCCAATCTGTCTAATGATTATAAGTTTAAGTGGGGGTGTGAGAAAGAAGAAATCAAAGTTTTTTTTTGCTTAAAATTTGAGAAGAAAGCAAAGGTTAGGTTCTAACATGATGAAAGAATTTACATGCTTAACTAAAAACTTAATGGCAGGGTAAGTTCTTTGCAATAAATATTTGTGTAAAAATTTAAGCAAAAATAAAATAAAATAAATAAATATGTGTGTACGATCTTTTTTTTTCTTCTTTTGGACAACAATATGTGTACGATCTATTAACCAAATAAACAAGAATATACAGCCATAACGTATATTTTCGTATTAAATTCTGATTAAACTTTTAAGGGACCATTAAGAGAATAAGCTGAAATTATAAAAAAATATTCTTAATAGTTTCGTTGGCAATAAATTCCAGTCTGAAGGTAAAGAACAATATAAGTTGAAAGATGCTCGGAATCTTTGAAAAGGAAGATATATGATATTATTATTTAACATTTTTGTTATGCATTTAAAATGAAAATCAAAGTTCATTAGGAAGAGACAAATTAACAGGAAATGCACCAATAAAGATCTACGATAGCAAATCAAATTCTTACCCAATTAGAATTTATAATTTTAAATCACCCAACTTCTCTTCGCAATACAATCCAAATAATGCTCAGGTAGTAGCGATACGTGGATCCAGCCTTGATTGTTAATTTAATTGTACACTAGCTTCGTAAAGATATTGGTAATCATACTAATCCGTCCTTTTAATATGTACAAGTTTATATCTCAGGCTATTCCTTTATTCATTAGTTTAACGTATTATTATTATTATTATTTAGAATTAGCACAAGTTTTATACATCTTTTTATATTTTTCATAAATATGATAAAAGTTTTCAATATTAAGGGCTATGCGATATATATTATATATATATAATATATATACACATATTATTTTGCTATTTTTATAATCATTTTGAGAAAAATTTTTTTGATTTGTCCCTTCTGTATGTATTTCCATATATCTAATCTATTTTTTGATTCATTCAGTTTCAAACCAAAAACCATAATTAGATTTATTTTTCATAAATAATTATGATTTTATTTTATATGATTAAAAGTTGAATCTATTAAAATATAAAATATTATTTTCTTGCTCTACATTTTAAATAAATCATTTGAATTATTTAGTAGATATAAATAACAAAAATAAAAAGTTACAAAAGTTTTGATAACAAATAAGATAAAATTTAATATTATTTAATAAATAAAATTTACCATCATAGAAAAATTTTCAACACACAAAAAGAAAATAACGAATATTTTTTTAAAAAAATAATTCCTAGTTTTAAACAAAATAAAATGGTAAATCAAAGTTTCAAATATATATTTATATTAATAAATAATTTAAATATAAATACTATCACTTATATTATATAGTTTACATTTAGTTATACTATTATCTACTATTGTATTGTAGTCAACCGGTTTTAATCAGTTTAGTCAGTTAATAATCTAATCATATTCATATACTGCAGCTTCTATATACTAACATCCATACCATTTATTTGATATAATTAAATTCAAATCATATAGTTTTTTTTAGTTTAGTTTGATTTTAGTTAGTTAAGTCTAGTTTTATCGTATTGAACACCATATAAACAATGATACCAATAAAATTTGGGAGATGGTTCTATCAAATAATAAATAAAAATTCAACATTAAGGCATAACTTAAAAGGAACTATTTCTACATATTTTAAAAGTAAGATGAAATACTTTTTCCAATTTTTATAAACATAATGGGTAAAGACAATCTCCTTTAGGCTTTATGTTCCATCAGTTATCATGCAAGCACATATTGCTGAATCTATTCGATAAAGACATTCCCATTTAGGAGAACAAAACAAACTTAAATTTAAACAAACAAAGAATAACAACATTTAACTACTAAATTGACATATATAGTTTATTGTTTTTGTTTTATAGCAACCAACCCTATAAGTTATAATAAAATGCTTCCAACTATACTAGTTATTCGAAAAATTTAAGCAGTGGGGGTCTAATGATAATATTAATATATGATAAAATAATAAACTGAATATAAAATATATGTATATACAATTAAGTAGTGGTAGCCTAATAGTGAAGATTAACTTTGGGTTCGGTGTAAATTCGATTGTCATGGGTTTGATTCTAGCTGATAATAAAATTATTTATATTTGATCAGTTTAAACTTGAACTGCGTTTCAACCAGTTCACATAGTTATTAAGAAGGGTCCCTATTAAGAAACAAACGATTTTATATATTTTGTCTTTCTGTTTGTTTTGTACTGTATATTTTTCGTCTTTTTTTTTTTTTTCGTCTTTTGCATAACCCAAAATGGTTATTGACCTAATATCAATAATATACATGGACGTACGCACATTCTCGAATTAGATACTGGACAATAACTTGATTGGAGCCATTGTCATAAGTAGAAGATGATGTGTCAAAAGTCCTTCGTCTGCATGTACAACTATATATATATATATATATGTATCCACGTCCATAAACAATAGTTAGCGTCTAGTCAAATGAAATATATAGTGTAGTGTGATGTCAATGTGTATAATACTATAATATTGAGAATAATTTTTACAAAATAATAGATGATGGTTACGTACATATTGGAGCGTCGCATTGTTGGAGCTTAAGCGATCGGCCAGTATGCTCTTGCCAAGAGATTAAAAGGATTACAGTTATATGTCTATAACTATTATTTTTGTTTTAATCAACCAATTGTGTATTTTTAAGTGGGTGATTACCAGATCACACTCATCCTCCATTTGGAAAACTTTTTGAAATGTTTTAATACATTGGAATCCTCAAAACGTTTATAACAATCAGCTCTCGTTTGATGAAATCGATAGAATAGAATGCAACTATTTGCATGTATTTAACCCCATTTTTAAAGACTTATCAGAAGAAATAACATGTTGTAGATATGATGTTCATTGTTCTACGCTGAACTTAATTGATTGTAATTTTTTTATATTGATCTATATTCCACATATATTATTTTAGATCCCAACTTAAAAGGGATATGAAATTTCTAAAACCATTCGATATAATAGTTCTTGTATAACCCATTTCGAACCAAGTTTTATTATAAAATCATCAATAACATATCAAATTCAGAACTATATTGAATCTGATTCCATGTCAATCAACATAAGTAAATCTATAACTCGATATCAACTGAGAATGATTGTAATGACTCTTTAGGTATCCATTACTTACTGTTGTTATGTTTCTAACATATACTCCCTCCGTTTCGCAAAGAGTGTCGTTTTAGGGAAAAAAATTCGTTACAAAATAAGT
This sequence comes from Sinapis alba, assembly GCA_012274485.2. NCBI lineage: Eukaryota > Viridiplantae > Streptophyta > Magnoliopsida > Brassicales > Brassicaceae > Sinapis > Sinapis alba. The sequence goes on along the minus strand of MU105876.1, from coordinate 223,536 downwards.
GTCGTTTTAGAATTTCAATGTATAATTTATTAATTTTATTTTTCAATTTAATTTTCTATTGGTTGAAAAATGATTAGGTGTATGGGTAATGATGTTTTTTATAGAAAATATGTAAAATTAAATGTTTTTTTTAATCTGTGTATAAAAACCTAAAACGACACTTATTATGAAACAGAGGGAGTATTATAATAGATTTAATTGAATAACTCGTAACTATCGCATGTAATTAAAATTTTTATGTGTATATTTCTCTAAAAAGTCTTAGTACGTTTTAAATGCCTAAACATAAGAAATCATCCTCAATAACTTAATGGATAAAAATGAAAGTTAAGAGCTCAAAATTTGTGATCAAAATATGGAGGGGTTTAGTTTCAACGTTTGGCAGACTAGGATAATGAATTCAACAATGTCGTTCTTACACGTTATTTGATATTATAAAAAGTAGAAAAAATAAAAATGAAATTGCGGTGAGCGTGGATCGAACACGCGACCTTCAGATCTTCAGTCTGACGCTCTCCCAACTGAGCTATCCCCGCTTGTTGATATGTACCTTACTGTGTTAAAGATATTCAAATGAAGATTTTTAGTGCACCCCATTAGTTTTAAATTCAAGAATACAATCTTACGTGAAGCTGAGAATGGACATACAAGACATAACAGTAACAGAAAGCATAGACAAAACTAGATCGTCTTGGCCATGTGGATAAGGTGATGGTAGAAAGATGACTGAAGGAGAAGGCTAAACCGAATGGAAGAAACGTGTGGGAGGGTATTACAGAGAAAACAAAATAAGACAAACCGAACCAATACTCCATTTTTATCCATTAAGTTATTGAGGATGGTTCTAATAATATAAATTGATTCGGGCATTTAGAAAATTTGGTTTAGTCTCGGTTTAGTTTTTTTTTTGGTTTTTGATTTGTGTAGGGTTATAAATATGAGAACTACCTAATATCTGAAATAATTTTAATTCTGTCTTTTGGGTAATTCAAATTAAAAAGAAATCCCTTTTAGATTAAATATACGTTTTTCAGGATCTGGAATAAAAAATTGAATAATTCAAATAATTTTAAATATTTTGAATAAAAAATATTAGATATTTTATTTTTTCGGTTGATACAGTTTATAAATATTTAATTATTTTAAAACTAAGTATAGTTAATATTTAAAAAATATATAAACTATATTATAAAAATGCAGGTATCTATTAATTCTCGGTTCGGTTTCAGTTTTTTATTTTATAGATTAATATCCGTTCAGGTAATTAGTAGAATCTGGAAAATGGGTCATGCCTTACTTTTATTACTAGGCCTGCTGAAGCAGAGAATATATTTTCTATTTCTGATGAAATCTCAGAGTAGTCGATACTGTGAGAACCCACTATGTGTACATAACAACAGAATGGTCTTATAAAATCTATTGTACAGTTTCTGTTTCAATAGCTGCAGACTCACACATTTGGAGAAAAAAACTTTCTAATGTGCATAAAGATGAACAAATCAGTTATATATAATTCTGCTGCAAAAGAATTGGTACTAACAGAAACTCATACTAGAGCCTGTCTTTCAGTTTATACAAGTAACTTCATCAGCCTTAAGTTCATCTATGTACCTGTGAGGAAGCTTACACTGATTCTCGCCTCACTTTTTGGAGGACTTTTGAACCTCTTGATCCACAGTTTCTGAGGGAAACTTGCTGAGTAGCCAAACTAACACAACACCAACAAGAGCACCCGAGAGATGTGCAATGTGATTAACAGTCTGCAAAGAATATCCACCATATATAGTCCCTGATAATCCAGCTGAAGCCTGAGCTGCTTCCATTACCTATGAGAATCAATGAGCTAAAACATTACCATCCCATCATACTGATGATGTGTGCTACATGTTTGAAAGATTCTTACCCTCTCAATAACGAACTGACCCAATATAAGAACTTCAAGGATCTTCCTCCAATCCCAAGACATCTACCAATATCAGATGAAAAAGAAGTTTCTTAGGACAGAAGAAGAAAGCTACAAGAACCTTGGAACAAGGAGAGATAATAGTACCTTGACGAGGACACTAATAGCAAACAACCCAAAAACAGCTCCAGAGGCTCCAACAGAAACTGCATTTCTCGGCAAAACTAACCAAGAAACCAAGTTAGCTCCAACACCAGTGAACAAGTAAGACAGCCACAAACCAAAGTTTCCTTCTTCTTCTTCAACAAGCTTTCCTGTTAAACCACAAGAACGAGTGATAAGCTACTGAGTCCAACTATGTGGAAAAATCTTGAAGTCTCACCAAAGATATAGAGGAAGAAAAGGTTGCTGGAGAGATGGTTCCTAGAATAAGAACAATCATGAAGGTTAGCATCAACCAGAGAGAAAAGAAAACAAAGAAAGCATGGAGAGGTCTCACCAGCTAGCATGACAGAACGTTGCAGTCACAAACTGGTACCACGCTGGAAAATTGTGATACAGATAAAGAGACTTGATGCTACGAACCTATTTTGAATAAAGAAGATACAATGTGAAAGACAAACTATGCTTATAAACCATATCTTCAAGTTTAATACCTGAAAGAAGTGATCTGCCACATAAATGCCAAGATTGATAAGTATGATCCAAAATATGCCATTGGCTCTCTTTTGTGGTTTCTGTTTATCTTTTTCTCCTTTACTAAGCTCAAACTGTGGCGTAATGTCTGAAACAACACATCAACAGTTAACTATAGTCACTTAACAGAAGAAAGACTCACAAGTCTTAGAGCATCTCCAACCCCACTCTATTTTTCACTCTAAAATAGAGTTTAAAGTAAAAATTGCTCCAATGGTACTCTATTTTTCACTCTATAATAGAATAAAAAATAGATTTACTCCAAATATAGAGTAAGTTGTTTTTTTTTTGGGCAATTCTCTCAAATAGCCTTTTTTAAGTTTTTGTCACAAAAATAGCCCTAAAAAAATAAAATGACCAAAATAGACTTTTTTTTTTTTTGAAATTTTGATTTTTTGAAATTTTGATTTTTTGAAATTTTTTTTTTGAAATTTGAAACCCTAACCTCAAACCCACCCCTTAACTCTAAACCCTAAAGTGCAAATTAGTTAACCCTAGGGGTATAAATGCATATAAATGATTTTTTTAGCTTCTAAAAAAAACATTTTGGTCATTTTCTTCCTTAAAAACTATTTTTGTGACAAACAAACTAAAAGGGGCTATCCAAGGGAATTTCTCTTTTTTTTTTTCATCACTCTATTTTTCACTCTAAAATAGAGTAACATTGGAGCAAACTCCAACTCTATTATAGAATCACTCTATTTTAGTGTAAAAAATAGAATAAACCATTGGAGATGGTCTTAGCATATCACTATATGATTCCATTACACATTACGATACAGACAACACTAAAGACTCATCTAAAGCTTATAACTTTTTAATCTTTCCAAACATCATCTCACCGGATTGGCTGAACCTGCAAGCAATACGAGATTTGGAGACGGTGGGTGGAAGAAAGGCGGAGGCTTTTGATGAATTGAGCTCAGAAATTGAGGAAAGTGGGAAGCTTTTGTTGTTTAGTGGTTTCGGCGACGGAGCTGCGTGGCGGCGATGTAAGGAAGGTGAAGGCGGTGGTCTGAAACGAGTAGAAGACTGTGGGAGGGAGAGACGGTGAAGGTGAAGCTGTGACATTTGCGAGGTCGTTTGTATTGTATTGTACTCAGCAAGCAAGAAACCTTAACTATGAACAAAGAGACAACAAAGCAAGAAATCTTTTCTGGTTCGATCAAATAAACCGGTCCGGTTATGTTGAAGTTAGGTCGGGTCACATCTGCATTCCGACCCGGAAACGTTCCGGTTAGCTCTAGGTATTTCGGTTTTTCGATTCGGTTAGATTCGGTTAATTTGATTTTTGTTTTGGTTTTGGTTCTAGAAATTAGGATATATTCGGTTATCTATGAAATTTAGTTTGTTTTCGGTTCTGCTATTTTGGTATTTGGTTTGCCTCACATAATATAAATTTTAATTTCTGGATTTAATTCGATTCCAGTTTTATTTCAGTTTTGGATTATTTCTCCTATATTTATAAATTTTATGGATAGTTCTGTTTTTTGAATAAGATATATATCAGCTTTCAGATAATTCAAAATATTTTAAATAAAAACATTCCAGTATTTTATTTTTTGAATAAATCAGTTTATAAATAGTATTGTTAAGATCTCTGGTTACTATAAATTAAAGGGCAATTCTCTTAAATAGCCTTTTTTTAAGTTTTTGTCACAAAAATAGCCCTCAAAAAATAAAATGACCAAAATAGACTTTTTTTTTTTTGAAATTTTGATTTTTTTTATTTTTTTTTTCAAATTTGAAACCCTAACCCCAAACCCACCCCTTAACTCTAAACCCTAAAGTGCAAATTAGTTAATCCTAGGGATATAAATGCATATAAATGATTTTTTTAGCTTCTAAAAAAAACATTTTGGTCATTTTCTTCCTTAAAAACTATTTTTGTGACAAACAAACTAAAAGATGCTATCTAAGGGAATTTCTCTAAATTAAACATATTTAATATTTTTTATTATATAAACTGTATTTTAGAAATTTGAGTATCTATTCGATTATTTCGATTTAGTCATGTTTTTTTGGTTTTAGAAATATAAAATCCATGCGGATACTAATAACATTCGGTTAGGTTTTGGTTCCAATTTTTCCTGTTCAGTATGGTTCTTTTTTGAGAAAATGTGTGAAAGTCTATTTCTAGTTATCGCTAGACAGTAGTTATACAGTGTTTTATATAAGATTATTGATTAGGTGGATGTCTAGACCTTCCTTTAGGTCCGATTATGGAGATTTCTTCTTGCGGCAGATTGCAAAGGTATAGTATATGCACAAACATCAATACCTACAGACATGATATCCAACTGTTTTTTTTTTCTTTCTGTTCTCATTGTGCAGCTTGAAGGTGTAATAAAACGACATGGACCGCATCAAGCTGGAATGAAAGATTTGTCTGTGCTACCTTCACCTCTCTGCTCAATTGATATGCCTTTATTTAACCATACATACACTTGGAACCAAAGTGTCTCTGATGAACATGCATTTATTAGTTTACAATTTTATTCATGTACCCCAAGTTTTAATCATGTTTCCTTGTTTAAGGAACTTGTCAAACCAATCTGATGATTCTTTGATCATGAAACTCGTCACTTGGTGTCCAACTCCATCTTCTGCCACGAACTAAACACCAAAAGGACTTTTCAGATCTTTGTATCTGATTGCATTAGAACTATATGGAAACATCAGTGATGTACCTTGAAGTTTCCAGGAGAAGCAGTTTTCTTATAAGCCTTCTTAGCTCTCTTCAATGGAACAACTAGTCCGCCAAGAGGACAGCGAGGATCCTCAGCGCCTGCAAATAGGTAATGAGTATGTGTGATGAGCTATACATTGAGTACATTGTGCTCACCATTAAGGAGGTAAAGAGGGCGTGGAGCAATCACTGGTAACGAGTAGGGTGCATCAAACTGAGAGGCTAGGCCAGGAGCTATTCTGTCCCACACCTGTTTCATTTAATGCATACAGTTACAAACCAATCACTTGAGTCGCAGTCTTATAGTCACTCTCATGCTTCTTACCTTCTCTACCACTTCTTTGTCTATCTCACTCTTTTCCATATCAATCTTTGCTACTGAAAGCATAAGAGAATATCAAAGGAATTAGAATCCTCATACTTGATAATCTTAACTCATATCTATGTTTATTCAGAATGTGACCTTCAAATACAGGTTTTAAACTGTTGACTCTTGCTTGCCAGGCATCATTGTCTATTGCCCATCTAAATCTCTGACCAACATACAAAACTTTTTAGAAAACTTTTTTTAAGTCTCTTCTAAGTTTGAAACAATCTTCAAACAAATCAGTATAGTCCAAGTAGTTGCTTATGGTGTATGGTTAAGAGAAAAGAAAAGATCAGCTAAGGATAACTTGGCACCTGAACACCGATCAAAGGAGCAGCTACTGAATAGCGGGTGTCAACTGCAGCAGCAAACCAAGCATGCATCCCTGTATTTGATTTCACAATGAGCAGAGTTAGTAATGTATTACTACCAATAGCTACAAATTATGGTACTCAATTTGTTCCATGACTGACCTCCTAGCGAAATACCGGTGATTCCTATCCTTTGTGGGTCTATATCTTCCCTCTGAGTAAGATATTCAGCTAGCTTGATCAAATCCCACACCTGAACAACAATAACATCTACATCAATAGCTGCAATGATAAGCATTTACATTATATATTGGAGCTAAATGGAAGTAATATTTTTACAGTATCAAAAATAAATGGCATTGTGTTTCCATTTTTCCAAGATGATATAAGAGCCTGCATTGAGATTTACACCAAAACCACCATGTCAGAACTCAAAAGACTAAAGAAAGATGAACAGTTAATAATTCATAAACAATGGTTTACATCTCCATGTCAGACTCATAACTTAGAAGACTGAAGAAAGATCAAATAGTCAATGATTCATAAACAATTATGACTATACATCTTGATAGGCAGTTTTGGAGTCAGCTCGTTCCCCATGGTAGCGTGAGTCTAAACCAATGGCTACATATCCTCGTGAAGCATATGCCTTAAGAAACAAACCAAGCAAATTGTTTCAACTTTCAATATAGAGGAACACATTAATTATAAAATAAACCAAAAGTAGAAGTTAAGATGTTTTTTTGTTTTACTTCAAGCCATGGCCTTAACCATTCTTTGTTTGCGCTTGTGCCATGCATAAACACAACAGCTGGTCTTCTTTCTTCACTTTTCTTCTCCTTCAAGCTTAAAATAAGCAAAGGCAATCTTCCTTGCACTCCAGCCTTATTCCCATTACATAAAAAACATCTTAAGACATAAATAAATGGTCAGAAACTTGTTAGAAAGACAAGAGAGGAATGTAATAAGTAAATTACCTCAGTGTGCAAATGAATGTTTTCCTCTTTAAGCATATCTTTCAAGTTATCAATATGTTCCTTTGGACAAGACTCTAATGCCTGTTTTTTTTTTGGTAATGAAGATAATGAATTATTTTTATCATAAATATAATGTTTAATAAATAAATAAAAATTCAAGAATAATAATATCTCACTGCTGTAGATGGAACATCACTTTGAAAGATAGGATTTGCCACTGGCTTTGAACACTCAGCTACCAATGGAACTGGATACATACGGTTCCCAAAGATTTAATCAAAGTTTTGGAAGTTACTTAAGGGAGATAATCATTTAAATCTGTGATTAAGGAAGGTTTATTAACAATAAAATCATTAAATGAACCGTGGCCTAGTCGTCGACTAAGAAGAACATGGAGAAACTCAGATCGAAAATCAACTGCTTCTTGCGTTTCGATAGCTCCGGTGATTAGGAGATTGGCAACAAAAAGAAACAATAGAGAGTTGTTTACAAGAACTGCAAGAATCAAAAATCTTCAGATGAGTAATGAGAAAAGATACAAATATTATAAGAGAGAAGATATTGAAACCTTTGGATAATCGTTGACATGGAAGAATGTGGAGAAACTCCGATCTGAGCTTATTGGTATCGTTAGTCAACGTTTCCATGTAGTCCGGTGATCGTTCCGAGGAAACAGATTTGGATGTTCTGTTTTGTGCCGAACATTTTGCTACCTGCTTAAGTACTTATTGTTGTTGGTTGTGGTTTATTATCTACGTGTTTTAGTCAACGTTTTGTTTTTTGTTAGTTAAGCAAGCCACTTTATTTTATCTTGATAAATCATCTTTTTCTTTTTTATTTATTTAACGTTTCAAAAATATATATATTAAATTAGATGATATTTTCAATTTTAATATAAAATTTACTCTTCTTATATTTTTAAAATATTTTTATTCTACAGTTTGTTTTGTATCGGTTCGTAAATAATTAATACTCCCTCCGTTTCGAATTACTTGTCGTTCTGGAGTAGAATTTTTGTTTCAAAATAAGTGTCGTTTTCGGTTTTCAATGCAAAATATATTAGTAATATTTTCTACTCTATTTTTCTATTGGTTGATATATGGTTAGGTGTATTGGTAATTGTGTTTTTATTTTGAAAATATGTAAATTAAATGTTTTCTTAATCTGTGTGCATAAACCTAGAACGACAACTAATATGAAACGGAGGGAGTAATGTTTAATTTTTAAAATAACAAAAAATAACTAGTGATGTTTATATGTTTCAGAATATATAAATTAAACATTTTCTTGATTTATATCCTTAATTCCAAAAACCATTTTTAATATTCATCTCTTTTTTTTTAATTCTCTTTTTTCTTGTAAAAAGAAAGAGTATATTTCTGCTTTTATATAGAGGATGACAAAATGATTACATTCCTATTTCTACTGGTGCATGTCCATTGTTGTATAAGAAAATCAGATTTTTGGGACTAATATATGTGGTGAGATAAAAAAAAAGCATAAACCTCCAAAACATGGCATATGTTGCTCATACCAAAAGTAAAAGAGTTTTCAACCACTCTTCATTAAACCTACGCAAACCACATAAATTTTTTGAGGTGTTTTCGTGCTTGCTTTGTGAAAGCCACATTTATTGTATTGTATTGATAAAATCAAATAAATTGAATTTCTTACTATTCAGTAGCTGTCAATTAGAGCTAATATAGTAACAGTCAAAAGAAAGAGTGTTATATTTGACCAGAAGGAACTAGTTCATCTTCCTATACAAGTTTTAGAACAATGTCACATGATATAAGTTACAACAAAAGAGTTAAGATGCTAAAGTTTTGACAAAGAAGTTTCCTAAGCACCAAAACTTGAGTCTCGATGGCTTTGCTCTTCTTCATCTTCTGGTTCCTTTCTACTCGGATCTGTGTTGGCTTTTTGGATGTTTATTCCTGCTTAATCAACAATCTCTTAAATTAGAACATCTCCTAAATTTCTGCACAAGGATATGGTCTCTCAAGCAAATAAACAGCTTACCTACCGTATATGCTCCCACGGTTTAAGAGCTGAATGAGATGGTCCTTGAAGCATGACAAGATCTGTCTTTCTTGTTCTAAGTAAACCTCCGAGCTTGTGTCTCTGTCTTCTTCCTCCTCGCTTGTTCTCTCTGGGGCAAATGTCTCTTTCTCTGATATATTCACATGTTCGTCATCACACATCAATGCTCCTGTTGCAGGAGACATAGGTTTCTCGTCTTTTCTAACATCGTCAAGAACACAATCAGGAGAGTCATTGATCACATTAGCATCCCTCTGGGATGGATCAAGTGAAGAATCTTTCTCATTTGCGCCTGAAACCCCCATATTACGAATTCTCTTAACAATGATCTTACCATATGATGAAGATATCCTCTCCTCTATATCTAACGGCAATGGTATGTACCTGACATTTTATTTGCTACTTCCACTGATTTTGAGACTAAAAGAGAGCAGAGCTCTTTGACATGGCGCAGTTGCATAGTATTTGACAGTGAAGACCTGCAGAAGTCAACAGTCAGATAAATGGTATCGCTGTAGTTTTGAATGTGCATACTCATACAGAGAAAGGAGCTGATATCTCCAACCTGTAAGTACCAGTGGTAGATACCAATCCCGCTTTGTTGTTAGGGACTGTAAATAAAGAAGTGTCACCATTCCTTACAACGTAATTCACCTAGTTGAAACAAGAAAAACACACACAAAGAACTATGCCATTAACGCAAGAAGTGAACCATCACATTAAAACACAAAGAGTGCATTATTTGGCAACATATATATAATATTTACCGTCTGATTTGGGACAAGGTGTGGAACCGGAGATGAACCTCTAGCTGCTACGGAATGTGAAGCTAAGTTTCTCTTTCTTGATTCAGGAGTGTGCAGATAACAAGACATGCCAATGGCGCGTTTGACAGCTGCATTGGTCGTCTGTTGTATTTCTTGGCTTCCTTCAACGTTCTTGCAACCATGACATCTACACTTATGTGAACACCGGACATTGGTATGGTAACACTCGCAGTAATTCTTAAGGCATCCTGATTTCTTGCAGTTGCACCCTCTGCTGTGCTTTCCCAGAATCACAAGTTGGCGCACATCCTCCTACCAAGTCGTTTTGAGATTATTCACCACATCGAGGATAAGCTTACAAAATGAGTACATCAAAATAATCTCTTGACACTTTCTTTCTTCAGCAATTGTAACAGGGAAACGACTTTCAAGTGCATAATGAACCATAGATTCCTGTTTTGGTGTCCATCTCCTAACTAGTTGTAGCCAAGTATAAAGTTAAAACCTTTTTGAGGGGGGGACAAAAACAAAGTCTTTCAATTCAAAGTAACAAGATGACACCTGCCTGCAAATCATTCAATCCATGATGACTACCAGCAATCTTGGGCTTGAAAGCACCCGGATTACGCTCCAAGGTAGCCTTGATGGCTTCTTGTCTTTCAGTCTCATTCTCCAAAGTGTTGTGACACTTCAAACAGTTGCAACCATTGCAATACGATCCTGACGCAAAGCAATCACAATACCTATACAGATCACTAGGCATTGACATCTCATCACCACCACAAATCACATGGAGAATTGAGAGTACTTACATCTTCAAGCATCTTGAAGTTTTACATCTGCAACGCCTCTGTTTACTCGGAGTACCATCATTGGACTCAACCTCCGTCTCTTGATTGCTGCATAAACAAATCAAAAACCCTAACTAACAATCTCCCCCTAACCACAAGAAACTAATCGAAGATTACCGATTAACCGGAAGTTTCTGCGGCGGCGTCGGCGTATGAGGCTGAGAAGGCAACTCTTCTTCTCTCCGATCTTGCGAATCGATAACAGGATGCGACTGTTTCATCTCACTTTCATTAGAAGAATCCATCTTCGCTTCCACAGCAGCCGCCGGGACGGAGGAATCTGATTGGCGCGCTAAATGGTTACGGATAGAATCCAAATCGTGATCGGATTTCTCCATTATACAGCGGAGCGATGGAGATTTCGCTGCTTAAGCTTGAAGGAGCTCGTCGTCTTCGTTCGTCTCTTGAGATCTTTTGAAAAAAAAATTGAGGTTTTATGGATTTTGATGACAGAATTAACGGCTGAGATGAAAAGGAGTTATCAACGGTTCCGATCGTCCGATCAACATCATCACACTAACCGAGACCCTCCGACTGAAGAGAGAGTTTTACCTGTTGCTCAACTGAATACCCGTTTGGATTTAGATCAAAATTTTCAAGTTTTTTGTGTTCAGCCACCTAAATTTATTCAAATTGTATATATGTTCAGCATTTTTATGTATCATAACAATATAAACATTTGGTTTAGCATTTTTTTTACAGAAACTAATTCGAAATTTTGAGTCATGCTTTCCTTAGATAACCGTTTGGATCTAGATAATACCATTGTATTTTTTACAGCTCATATTAGATACAAATTCAAGTTTTTCGGTTCGGGTTCAGTTTGGATCTCGGGCTTTTCTCCAAAGCCTATCATCATTGTGGAAATGTAAATCGGTATCTGAAAGCATATAAAGTTATATAGTAAACCAATACTATCAAAAAAATTATACTGAAGCTAATGAGTGTGTATACTGGTTGCTCATAAAGTATACAATGAAAAGTTAAGACTCCGTGTTATACGCTTTCATTGCTTGATACCTACAAAACAGAGAGCTACTTCAGCTTGTGCTTGAAGCTCTTCAAGAACCTTCACAACATTCTCACGGCTAAACCCAATCTCACTCTTCTCATCTCTAAGCATTTTCCTCACTCTTCGTACCAAGAAACAGACAATAAAGAATTATAAATCAGATAGCTGTTTCTTTAAAACGATTAAAAGATTTTTTAAACTGAGTAATAACAAACCTGTGTACAATGGATGTGTCTCCATGTCCAGTGCAAACTATAAACATTGCGTTTGTGGGTAATGCAGTGTGAAGGGCATGTACTCTTTCATCCATTTTCTTTAATATCTCCTTCGTTTCAGCTGAAACTTTGCTTTTGGGACGTTTCTCAGCTTCAGAATCATTGCTACATGTCAGTAGTGAGATCATTTTTGCTAGTCTTGAGTTTAGTTTCTCTGGATCATCCGCTCTGCTCTGGAAATGTGTGTTCAGTTCTGAGAACTGTGTCCAAACAAACTGTGACCGCCTGTTCTTTACCTGGAAGAAGCATATAACACACACATATTATTAGCTTTCAGGATGATTCAGAAACCTTCAAGGTAAAGAAGTGTTTACCTCTTTCATGGCCTTTGAAAGTGCTTCATCATCATCACATACTGGAATTGCATTTGATGACTCAGAAGCATATCGCTTCACGATGTTGATGTTGTCCACAATAGAAGTGGTTTTCCCACTCTCATTCAAAACGGTGAGGAGCTTCTTTCTTATCATCTCCGGTGGTGAACCAAACTCAGGTCCTAAGAGGAAGCCAAGAAGATAAATCACTTCACAGGATACAGAAGAAGAAAGATTTAAACAGTAAGGTTAAGAATAGGCAGTGTTCTAAAAGTTGGTCTACGCAGCTAATCGAACCTAAACAAAACAATTATTTTAACGCCTATAGATTTCTTGAATATTGAGAATATGAATCTCTTACCGTATTTTATCTTCATTAGTGCCAAATCCATGGCTGCCTTTGCATCCTCGACGCTGTCATGTCCAGATTCAGACATTTGTATCTCTCTAGCAAGAAACTTTTTCGCTAGAATTCGAAGTTTGGTTTTGTAAGAACCACCCCGTGGATGCTTGTATAGTACTGCAGTGTCAATCACCAGGTTATGAGAGATCTTCAGAGAAACCAAGTCATTCTCCAAAGAGTGTCCTACTAATACTGTCTCTTTGAAAACCAGCTTTAAGAACTCTTCCTGAACATAGCAACAACTCTTGTTATAACTAAACCATTACAAGTCTTCACTTCACAACCTCTTAACATGTATGTAAATAAAAGTTAAATGGATCTCATGAAACCTGAATATCTCTAATAGTTGTTGCAACTCCCTCCATCATCTCAGCTGTTATTCCGCTATACCTGCAAACCGATACCAAAACCAATACTATTATAACTTTGCAAACCAAACCAAACCAAACCAGACCGAGCATATCACAATGGCTTACCTTGTATTGTAATCTGTGATATGATTTGTTGGCTTAACAAGTTTATCTAGTAGAACCTGCACTGCCATGCCAACTTAGCAACAGTAAAGAAGAGACCAAACAAAGATAAAGCAGTAAGGAAGAAGAAGATACCTGTCCTTCTATATCCACCAGTGTCACTCTTGTCAATTCAAAACCATCCTTTGTAATACACTATGGTGAAACATAAGGAGGAGAAAAAAACTCTATATGCTCAAATGATTAGATCACAAAGCATCATCACAAAAGGCTAGAGAACATAGTTGTTTACCATCTCGCAATCAAGAGCCAAAATTTCATGGAGACATGATTCTGATGGTGCAGGAAGTGTAGAAATAAACTCTGCATGACGAAAGGAAAAACTTTGTAAAGGCAAAAGGTTAACAGCTTTAAACATGATTAATCTGTTAATCTTCAATAGCTGGAGCTCGTACCTGTCTCAAACTTGTATCCATTTTGTTCCATCTCCTTTCGACTTAGGGTGTAGTATACAACAGGGAATGGTATATCTTTTGTGAGTTCAATGAAGGACTTCCCCGTCAGATTGCATGCTTCTACAACCGAAAGATGTTATCTTGTTAGGGCCTTACATTACAAGAAGGATTGTTATGAGATTCAGTTTACAAGATTTTTCCACTACCTGGCTTAGATAGAGGTGGTTCCATTGGACTAGTAGCACTTTTCTTCTTCTTACCCCTGCAAGTAAGTATTGTATCTACTGTCTTCATCTCATCAACTGCACAGCTAAACACAATGAGAAGAAAACAAACAGAAGATGTTATACCAACAATTAAGCCAAGACAATTGTATTCAAATAAGAAAAAAAGAGAAGAACCAAAACTTACACCAACCTCAAAGCTAAAAGCGGTATAGGATTTCCACAACATGATTTCAACTTAGCAAGTGCTTTAGACTGTGATAAGTACAAAGCTGCATCCAATCCAGGGAGGTAGAGCAAGACAACCTTTGGAATTAGAGGCTTATTCTGCAAAAGAAAAAAAACATATTCTTGAAACATCATTAATACTTCACAAAAATATATAAAGTTCAGAACTTTTAACAATAAAACCGTAAAGACAACATATGTGTAATCACACGTACAAAGAAAAACCAGTTCCAAGCTGATTCATCAGCAGATACCCAACAAAGTTTCAATCTTTTTTGTTCACAAAACCTCTCAAAACTTCACAAAATAAATAAAGTTCAGAACTTGTTAACAACAAAACCGTAAAGACAACATATGTGTGATTATTACAACACAAAGAAAAGGTACTTCCAAGCTCAATCATCAGCACATACCCAACAACAAACAAGTTCCAATTTTTTTTGTGTTTGGTTCATACCTTGATGAATACCCACGAGGGCATATAGCCTTCTCCAAGAACCCATGTCACAAGTCCCTGAACATCCTGTTCAAACCCATATCAACATTACATTCTCATTAGCCCAAGTAGTTATAACATTTGAAAACCTACTTGTAAGTTCAATGTTATGTCCGGAGTGTTGAAAACGAGTTCTGGTTTCGCCTGCACAATTTTTTGAGCAGAAACTTCAATACAATATAAAACCAATCAAATCAAAATCATAAGAAGAAGCTTTAAGGTGTTTACTTCCGGTCCATATATATCGAAGAAACCGTTCTTATCACAACCGTCGGCGCTTTCTCCGCCATCAAGATTATCTTCCACGGCGTCGTGCTTCCGCTTCAGAGACGACATCTTTGAGACGGGCCGAGAGATCACTAACTGAGATTGACACGAACAAGTCCCGTTTGTCCCGCAGCCGGACCAATCTTGAAGGGTTTTAAAACTGGTCGTTCGTAAAAATACCGAATTGACCTTTATTTTTTTAATAATCACCACTTCTTTTAAAAATATTTTTACTAACAGTAACTATGTATCACTTAGTAAGCAATATCATAAAATATTTTGAAGCTCGATTTTTAATCAAAATATTTAAATTAAATTAAATCAAAATTATAAAATTTTACTAGTTCAACAAATTACTACTTTTTAAATTATATTATAAGAGTATGAAAATTACCCGAAAAAAAACTTTAAATACGATGGAGCTGAGAATATCGGAAATGAAATTTTTGGATTTCGAATTCACTTCACCTATGTAAATCGAAGGTTTTAGTGGTAGAGAAGGGTACATATAAAACCGAATCAAGAAGAAATCATGTCAAAATGAAGGAGAATCAAGAGTCGAAGAATGGACAATTCGAGGATTTAGAGTTCATGAGTTACCGGAAAGAGGTTCTAACAAGGTGTTTTTCTAAAAGGTTTTACGTTTTTAGTGTTCTAAATGAAATATTTATTTAAAGAACAAATTATGGTTTTGGTTTAATTCATATTATGCAATTGAGTATTTTAGACTTTTGGCAGCATTTTTTTTTTGTGTTACTCCAGTCATTACTTAAAAAATGTGAGTTATTTTAGGTAATTTCTAGATTTTTTTAGTAATTTCCCATTTTTTTTGTTAAACAACAGAATAATGATTTGCTATCCAACTTCTTAATGCAGA
Organism: Sinapis alba; assembly: GCA_012274485.2. Lineage (NCBI taxonomy): Eukaryota > Viridiplantae > Streptophyta > Magnoliopsida > Brassicales > Brassicaceae > Sinapis > Sinapis alba. The sequence goes on along the minus strand of MU105876.1, from coordinate 207,908 downwards.
AGCGAAAATACTAACCATGGACTAAATTGCAATATTAACTTGGGAGACGATTATCTAGTTAACTGACACTTAAAGTTGAATTACAAAGTCTAGTGATTGGGTAGATAATATATGGATGCAACATAGATACAATGAAACTATGACTAGTTAGATAGATATATTGCTACGAAATCATCTTCAGGTCATTTCAACTTCCATGGGAGCTTGACCGATCGGATTCCGCTTAAAGAAGCAGTTGTAGAGAAGAACTCCAACACCAACAATAACAAGCGCTACAACTATCCCTAAAATGCAGTATTTGGTAGGGAAGGGTTCGGGCACGTCTGGTCCACCAAAAGACGGCGTCATCTGACATGACCAAAAGATCGATCAAACAAAAAGAAAAAATCATAAAAACAAAAGACGAAGTGGTGAAAGTAACTTACGAGAGACAACAGTGAAGGTAGAGAGAGACTGAAATAGGAAATTTAGAATTAGTTAAATAGAAAGAAAACTAAAATTATCAGATAAGAGTATGAGCCTCATTAGTGGTCAGTTCTTTAAAACTGAATTTCTCATATTATATAGGTCAATTCTCTTAAATAGTCATTTTTAAGTTTTTGTCATCAAAATAGTCCTAAAAATAAAATGACCAAAATAGCATATTTTTTTTTTTCAATTTTTTTTTTCGAAATTTGAAACCCTATCCCCAAACCCACCCCTTAACTCTAAACCCTAAAGTCTAAATTAGTTAACCCTAGGGGTATAAATGCCTATAAATAAAAAAATAACTTCTAAAAAACCTATTTTGGTCATTTTCTTCCTTAAGAACTATTTTTGTGAACAATAAACTAAAAAGGGTTATCTAAGGGAATTTATCTTTATTATATCTGTAGTTTGATTAAATAATTATTTAGATTATAAAACAAAATTATGTGAATTAGAAGAAAAGAGGTGCTTTCAAAGTTTCTTCAAAACAGTGGAGAATACCTTTTTGGCGGTTCCAGAAGATGCACTGGTGGTTTCTAGCCAAGAACTGAAGCGAGTGGGCTCTGCTGCAAGGACCGGAGACAGGGAGCTAAACCTCCGCTTGTTGCTGGCGTGAGTCTCCTTCGGGCTTGTCTCCAGCTCTGATCTTTGCCAATAGTTAATTATCTTCTTTGCAGGAGTCTTTTAGCTTTGTCGCTTTTCAATTCTAGTTTAACTTCCTCTCTGTTCTTTGGAATTTGAGGGACTTAACCCTTGTGTCGTAGAGTCTTTTAGCTTTTTTGGGGGCTCTTTGACACTTACTGCCTATGGCTATCTTTGATCCAACTTGTATCAGCTAAACATTCTTATGAATGAAATTCACATACTTATAGCCTTCACAAGTATACGTTTGTTAATACATGATAATGACTCTCTCTCGAGAGAGCTCTTGCTATGTGCATGCATGAGAGAGATGTTAGTATGTGACAGTATCTAAATAGAGTGATGAACAAACAAAAAATAGATTACTCCATAAATGGAATAAACTTTATATTATAGAGTGAAAAATAAAATAGAATTGAAGTTTTTTTATTTCATATTCACTTTATTTCTATTTTGGAGGAAAAATTGATTATTATTTTTATTTGATAAAATAGAATTGAAGTATTTTTATTTCATATTCACTGTCAAAATAAAATAGAATTGAATTTTTTTTGGAAAAATTGAATTTTACATTCGAAATGTTCTAAGTAAATTAAGTCTCAAACTTTGTTCGTACAATATAGTCCATACACGGTTGGTTATATATTTTCTTGATTCATGTTAGCTTTTGGCAGTGTCTATGATAATTGATACTATAAAAGAAATCTCGATACTTGCAAATTTTCTATTTGCAGAAAACAAATGGAATTTCTGTTTTTCTCCACTTTTAGTTTTTTTTTTTTCTCTTAAACTAGTCATATTAGTATATATACATATAGATCCTCAATACCCCATTTTAACTTACAAATCAGTAAACTTCCAAATTTTAGCAAAAAAAAATCTTCCAAATTTAACTATTTTTAAACAAAGAAAAAGAATCCGCACGATATTATGGATTGGTGCTGCAAAATGATACTCTTTCCTTCCATATTGTCGTTTTGTATTGTTGGGAACCTAGTAGTTGTATTTTTTTATTTTTTTTTGCATAAACCAAACGTTTGTAATAAATCATCAAGCAGAAGAAGCTAGCAAAATAGCTTGCAAAACACCATTATATCCCTTAGGCTTGGGACTTTTTATCCGAGATCCGGATTCGATCCGAGATCCGATCCGGATCCGCTCCGAAAATCTGGATATCCGAGGGGGCCGAATCCGGATCCGGATAGTAAAATGTTAGATCCGTCAAAACCAAATCCGGATCCGGATATCTTGATTTTTAGTCCGGATATCCGGATTCGTAATAGATCCATAATTTTTATTGATAATTGTTCCCAAAATAGTAATATATATATATAAACTAATTTTATTTGTTATATTTTTATTTTTATAATATTATATAAGTATAGATTTTGTAATAATATATTTAGACTTAACTAAAAACACTATATTACTTTTATTTTTAAATTATTGTTTATATTTATATATATTTTAATATTAGTTTTATTTATTTTAAGGATTCTAATCCGGATCCGGATATCCGCCGGATATTACAATTTTTAGGAGGATATCCGACACCCGGATATCCGAGAACCCCGGATCCGGATAAGAATAGTAAAATCATGGATCCGCCGGATATGGATCCGCCGGATAAGGATCCGGATCCGGATACCTTAAAATACCCCGGATACCCGATCCGTTCCAGGCCTAATATCCCTTGGCTTATTATTATTATTATTATTTATTTATTTTGGTCTTTTTTAGCTTTTTGGGGGCTCTTTGACACTTACTGCCTATGGCTATCTTTGTTCCAATTTGATTATGAATGGATGAAGTGTGTGATTCCTTCCATCTTTCTGAATTTTCGCTGCTCCGTCTATGTCGATCTGCTAAATTTCACCACTTTAATCGGTTGTTAACAGGAAAAAAAAAATTGGATGATTGTTTGCTTTTGTTGCCAAAATTGGATGATTGTTAATTTGGAAAACAATAACAACATTTGCCAAGCGGAAACGCTGAGGGACTTTGATCCTTGAGGTGACACGATACCAACACTGTGACATTCTACAATCATTGTGATTAGCCTTACTAAATTGTAACGGTTAAGTATAAGTATATACAATATAAATTAACATTTTGTATATTATCTAACATGAAAATCCATGATAACGAGATCAACATAGACTATATGACAGATAATGTCATTTTCAACCAACGAAGAAACTTATAAAATTCATTTTACGTGATGAAAAAGAGACAAAATGAGAGTAAACTGTCATCAACATAACTAAAATTAGCAAAATTTGATCTAAGAAGATTATCCCTTATTATTGAAATCAGGGACTAATCAGATAAGCTGTCCGAAATCTGGGCCCACGTTGTGTAATTATCACGGTCCGATGAAATGTTTTAAATCATGGCAGTGTCCGTACCATGCATGATGGTGATGTATGAACTCATGGCGGACCTTAGTCATCTCCTTCTTCCGCCGGAGCTCCATGCCTTTCCACTGAGCATTCGAATGTTCCGCCAGCACGAACATCGGACTCGCCACCGGCACAAGCATTTCAATTCACAAATGTTTTCGGGCCCATTGGACCTGTCCGCCACTCCGGCGTCTTGTGGAATAACCAATAAAAATTTTCTATTATCTAGAAAAGTAAAAACAACAAAAGTTTCAAACATTTTTGATCATCAGTGCACGATACAAATATACATTAAAAATATTTTCATATTTTTTGATATTTTTCGAAATATGTGAGTTAATGGTTTCAAAAAGATTGAATTATTTTTTAAATATTTCTCAAAATATGTGGGTTAACTAACCTTTTTGAAGTTTCGGTAAATACTCTATATACTGAAAGTAATATTATATTATTTTAAAAATTATAAACACATTCTAAATTTGTATTAATGTATCTCAAACTCTTTTTCATGGAAATGGACGTTTCTATTTTTTAACAATTAATTTAATAAAATTTCATATGCTGCCTAATCATTGGAATAACCACTAGGAAATCTCTATTCTCTAGAGAAACGGAGACACCAAAAGTTTTAAACCTTTTTGACCATCATCCTATGTTAGTGAACGATGCAAATATGCATAGAACAAGACTTTCATATTTTGAATATTTTTCAAAATATGTTGGTTAACCCTTACGAAAATATTGAGTTTTCGATATATACTATATATACTGAAACTTATATTCTTTATTCTTTTTTAAATTTATGAACACATTATAAATTTGTATTAATGTATGGAAAAAAATTCATGGTATATGGGCATCATTTCTAATTTAAAAAAAATAAATTTAATAAAACTTCTGATACTGTCAAAATTATTAGAATAATCACCAAAAAATATCTACTCTCTAGAGAAAAGGAGACAACAAAAGTTTCAAACCTATTTGACAATTGTTCATATGTCAGTGAACGATGCAAGTATGCGTACAAACATAATTTTCATATTTTTGAATATTCCTTAAAATATGTGGATTAATTCCTACGAAAATATTGAGTTTTCCGTTAATACTTTATTTACTAAAACTTATATTTTTGTATTTTTAAAAATTTATAAACACATACTAAATTTGTATTAATGTATGTCAAACCTTATCCATGGTATATGAACACCATTTCTAATGGTTTTACAATTAATTTAATTAAATTTCATATACTGCCTAAATCAATGAAATAATCACTAAAAAATTGTTATTCTCTAGAGAAAGGAAGACAACTAAAGTTCCAAACCTCTTTGATTATCACCATATGTTATTGAACAATGCAATTGTGCATGAAAATAAGATTTCATATTTATGAATATTTTTCAAAATATGTGGGTTAACCCCTACGAAACTATTGAGTTTTTAGTAAATACTTTATATTCGGAAACTTATATTTTTGTGGTTTAAAAAAGTTATAAACATATTCTATATTTGTATTAATGTATGGCAAACATTTTTGATGGTATATGGACATCATTTCTATTTTTTTAACTATTAATTTAATAAAATTTAATATAATTTCTAAATTTGTGGAATAACCACTAAGAAATCTCCAATCTCTAGAGAAAAAGAGACAACAAAAGTCCCAAACCACTTTGACAATCATCCTGTGCCAGTGAACGATATAACTGTGCTTGAAAACAAGATTTTTATATTTTTGGATATTTATCAAAATCTGTGGGTTAACTGCTACGGAAATATTGAGTTTTTTGGTAAATACTTTACATACTGAAACTTATATTTTTTAGTATTTTTTAAAATTTATAAACACATTATATATTTGTATTAATGTATGCCAAACCCTTTTTCATTGTATATGGACATTGTTTCTAATTTTTTATAATTAATTTAATAAAAAGACATATACTGCCCAAATCAATAGAACTACCACTAAGAAATCTGTATTCTCTAAATAAAGGAATACAACAAAAGTTTTAAACCTCTTTGATCATCCTCATATGTCAGTGCACGAAGCAACTATGGATTTATTAGGATTGTCATATTTTTAAAATATTTCTCAAAATATGTGGGTTAACTATTCGCAACGAAAATATTTAGGTTTCGGTAAATACTCTATGTTGAAACTAATATTATATTTTGTTTTTTTGAAAAAACTATAAACGCTTTCTAAATTTGTATTATTGTATGTCAAACTTTTTTTCATAGACATCATTTCTAATTTTTAACATTAAATTTAATAAAATTTCATATACTAACTAAATCATCGGAATAACCACTAGAAAATCTATATTCTCTAGAGAAACGTAGATAACAAAAGTTGGAAACATCTTTGACCATTATCCTATGTTAGTGAACGATGCAGATATGCATAAAACAAGACTTTTAATTTTTTGAATATTTCCCAAAATATATTGGTTAACCCTTGGAAAAATATTGAGTTTTCGATATATATTCTGCATACTGAAACTTATATTCTTTAGCGTTTTTACAGATTCAGAAACACATTATACATTTGTATTAATGTATGTCAAACCTTTTTCATGGTATATGGGTATAATTTTTAATTTTGTAGCAATTAATTTAATAAAACTTTAAATACAACCTAAATTAGTGGAATATCACTAAGAAATATCTACTCTCTAGAGAAAGGGAGACAATCAAAGTTCCAAAACTCTTTGACCATCATCATATGTCAATTAACAAACCAACTATGCATGAAAACAAGATTTTCATATTTTTGAATATCCCTCAAAATATGTGTGTTAACCCCTACGAAAATATTGAGTTTTTTTGTAAAAACTCTATATACTGAAATTTATATTCTTTAGTGTTTTTAAAAATTTATAAACACATAATAAATTTTATTAGTATATTTCAAACCTTTTTCATGGTATATGGAAATAATTTCTATTTTTTTACAATTAATATAATAAATTTTCATATATTTCCTAAATAAATGAAATAACCACTAAGAAATCTCTATTCTCTACAGAAGAGAAGACAACAAAAGTTTCAAACCTCTTTGACCATCGTCATATGTCAATAAACGATGCAACTATGCATGAAAACAAGATTTTCATATTTTTGAATGTTACTCAAAATATGTGGGTCAACCCCTATGAAAATATAGAGTTTCAATAAATACTTTATATATTGAAACTTATATTTTTGTGTTTTTTAAAAATTATAAACATATTATACATTTGTATTAATGTATGTAAAATTTTTTTCATGTATATGGGCATCATTTCTAATTGTTTTAACAATTAATTTAATAAAACTTAATATACTGTACAAATATGTGGAATAACCATTAAGAAATCTCTAATCACTAGAGAAACAAACACTACAAAAGTTTCAAACCACTTTGATCATCATCCTATGTCAGTGAACGAAGTAACTATGATTGAAAACAAGATTTTCATATTTTTTGATATTTCTCAAAATATGTGAGTTAACCCCTATGAAAACATTGAATTTTTAGAAAATATTCTATATACTGAAACTTATATTTTTAGTATTTTTTAATTTATAAACACATTATAAATTTGTATTAATGTATGCTAAACCTTTGTCATTGTATATGGACATCATTTCTAATTTTTTGCAATTAATTTAATAAAATTGCATATACTGCCTCAATCAATTGAAATACCATTAAAAAATCTTTATTCTCTAAAGAAAGAAAGACAACAAAAGTTCTAAACTTCTTTGACCATCGTCATATATCAGTGCACGATGAATCTATGGATTAAAAAAGATTGTTATATTTTTAAAATAATTCTCAAAAATGTGGATTAACTAACCCATACAAATATATTGAGGTTTTGCCAAATACTCTATATACTGAAACTAATATTATATTTTGTTTTTTGAAAAAAATATAAGCACAGTCATGGACTTGGGCATCATTTCTAATATTTAATAATTAATTTAATAAAACTTCGTATACTGCATAAATAAGTTGAATAACCACTAGAAAATCTTTATTCTCTAGAGAAACAAAGACAACAAAAGTTGGAACCCTATTTGAACATCATGCTATTTTAGTGAACAATGCAAATATGCATAAAACAAGATTTTCATATTTTTAAAATATTTCCCAAAACATGTTGGTTAACATTTATAAAAACATTATACATTTGTATTAACATTTATAAACAATTTTTTGAATAATTCCCAAAATATGTTGGTTAACATTTCATATTCTTTATGTTTTTTAAAAACTTATAAACATATTATACATTTGTATTAATGTATGTCAAACCTTTTTCATGGTATATGGGCATCATTTCTAATATTTTAACAATTAATTTAATAAAACTTCATATACTGTTTAAATTAGTGGAATAATCACTAAGAAATATCTATAATCTAGAGAAAGGGAGACAACTAAAGTTCCAAACCTTTTTGACCATCGTCATATGTCTGTGAACAATGCAATTATGCGTGAAAAGAAGATTTCATATTTTTTGAATATTCCTTAAAATATGTGGGTTAATCCCTACAAAAATATTGAGTTTATAGTAAATAATCTATATACTGAAACTTATATTTTAGTGTTTTAAAAAATTTATAAACACATAATAAATTTGTATTAATGTATGTCAAACATTTTTCATGGTATATGGACATCATTTTTAATTTTTCAAAATTATTTTAATTAAATTTCATATACTGCCTAAATCAATGAAATAATCACTAAGAATAATCTATTCTCTAGAGAAAGGAAGACAAAAAATGTTTCAAACTTCCTTGACCATCATCATATGTCAGTGAACGATGCAACTATGAATGAAAACAATATTTTCATATTTTTGAATATTCTTGTGGGTTAACCCCTACGAAAATATTGAGTGTTTAGTAAATACACTGAATACTAAAACTTATATTTTGTGTGTTTTAGAAAATTATAAACACATTCTACGTTTGTGTTAATGTATGGCAAACCTTTTTCATGGTATATGGGCATCATTTCTAATTTCTTAACAATTAATTTAATAAAACTTAATTTACTCCCTAAATTTGTAGAATAACCACTAATAAATCTCTAATCTCTAGAGAAACAAAGACATCAAAAGTTTAAAACCACTTTGACCATCATCTTATGTCAATATGAAAATATGCTCGAAAACAAGTTTTTCATATTTTGGATATTTCTTAAAATATATGGGTTTAATCCGTACGAAAATATTGAGTTTTTAGTAATTACTCTATATACTGAAAATTTATAAACACATAATAAATTTGTATTAATGTATGTCAAACATTTTTCATGGTATATGGACATCATTTTTAATTTTTAAAAATTATTTTAATTAAATTTCATATACTGCCTAAATCAATGAAATAATCACTAAGAATAATCTATTCTCTAGAGAAAGGAAGACAAAAAATGTTTCAAACTTCCTTGACCATTGTCATATGTCAGTGAACGATGCAACTATGAATGAAAACAATATTTTCATATTTTTGAATATTCTTGTGGGTTAACCCCTACGAAAATATTGAGTGTTTAGTAAATACACTGAATACTGAAACTTATATTTTGTGTGTTTTAGAAAATTATAAACACATTCTACGTTTGTATTAATGTATGGCAAACCTTTTTCATGGTATATGGGCATCATTTCTAATTTCTTAACAATTAATTTAATAAAACTTAATTTACTCCCTAAATTTGTAGAATAACCACTAATAAATCTCTAATCTCTAGAGAAACAAAGACATCAAAAGTTTAAAACCACTTTGACCATCATCTTATGTCAATATGAAAATATGCTCGAAAACAAGTTTTTCATATTTTGGATATTTCTTAAAATATATGGGTTTAATCCGTACGAAAATATTGAGTTTTTAGTAATTACTCTATATACTGAAAATTTATAAACACATTCTAATTTATATTAATGTATGCTAAACATTTTTATGGGATATGGGCATAATTTTTATTTTTTAACAATTAATTTAAGAAAACTATATATATTGACTAGATTAGTGGAATAACCACTAATTTTTTTATTTTCTAGATAAACGGAGACAACAAAAGTTCCAAACTTTTTTGACCACCATCCTATGTCAGTGCATGATGCAACTATGCATTAAAAATATTTTCATATTTTTGAATATTTCTCAAAATATGTGGGTTAACTCCTACGAAAATATTGAGTTTTCGATAAATACTCTATATACTGAAACTTATACTCTCTATGTTTCAATATAAGTGTCACTATGACACTTTGTTTATGTTACAAAATAAGTGTCGTTTACGGAATTCAATGCAGAATTTATGAATTTTATTTTGCTGTTTAATTTTCTATTGGTTGAAATATTGTTAGATGTATGGGTAATGATGTTTTTATATGGAAAATGTGTAAAATTAAATGTTTTCTTAATTTGTGTGAAAAATGTCAGAATGGCACTTATTATGAAACAGAGGGAGTATTCTTTAGTGTTTTTTAAAATTTATAAACACATTATACATTTGTAATAATGTATTCCTAACTGTTTTCATGGTACATGGACATCATTCTTAGTTTTTAAACAATTAATTTAATAAAACTTCATATGTTGCATAAATTAGTGGATTAACCACTAATAAATCTAAATTCTCTTAAGAAATAGAGACAACAAATTTTTCAAACCTCTTTGACCATCATCATATGTTAGTGCATGATGCAACTATGCATTGAATAGACTTTCATATTTTTGAATATTTATTAAAATATGTGGGTTAATCCCTACAAAAATATCGAGTGTCTGATCGATACTCTATGTACTGAAACTTATATTCCTTCGTATTTTTAAAAAAATTACAAACACATTCTACATTGTTATTAATGTATGCAAAAATTTTCATGGTACATGAACATCATTTCTATTTTTTAATAATTAATTTAACAAAACTTTATATAGTGCCTAAATCAGTGGAACAACCACTAAAAAATCTATAAAAACAAATATCAAGGTTCTAAATGGTGACTAAGAAATGAACACAAAAATCATTCTTTAAATATAACACGGTTTATTAGGACTATATTTTCCATATAATTTCTCTTATTTCTTATCTTTAATAAATTATTAAACAAAATATTCTTTAGCAAATTTGAGAAGCAACAATAAATGACATATACCTTGTTTTATTTTAATTATTTATTTTCTTTCATTCTTTTTCTATTCATTTTATTGTTTTTATAGTAATCACCCATTAGAACCGAAGAGACCAAGAATAACTGACACAGAGAGTGATACATGGTGCCCACATCACACAGAGAGTGATACATGCTACTCGGAGCAGAACAAAAGGGAAAACATTTATCAAGGTACGACTTGCGAAGGTGTAACTTGTATCTTCTAAAGAACTGTATTAGAGTCTATATATTTATATATATGCTCCTCTTAAGTTTTACAAAGGTTCCTAACAGTTAAAAAAATCATCAACCATTTACAAATTAAAATGCCACTAACTTGGAGAAAAATAGTTATAAAGAAGACAGAATTATAACTCTTTGCATTTTTATTATATTATTAATATTTATTAAAATTCAGATTTCAATATTACACTTGAAAATATCAAACTCCACAAGAGTTTCCTCCTGGACCACCATAATTAATATAGTAACCAAGTCGATTGTGCCGGAATATAAATTTCTTACCAATTGTTAGCCCATAGCATTTGGGACTATCTAGAACCACTTGGGTAGGAAAATAATTCATTTTATGCGATACATAATTGGAATCCAAAACCTTGATATTTGTGAAAATTCCTGAATCCCTGGGGTGATTAACATTCGGAAATTGACCATTACCCATCTCTGGGCTTGAACCAGAACTTGAAGCCTGAACCACACCACCAGCTCCAACAATATTTGCACCATTGTCTAAAAGGTTAAATAGCTCTTTTGGCCAATATCCAATATTGACGTTGGGTTCACCTGACCCCAGTTGTGTAAGCCACCAATTTCCTGTATTTTTGTCCTTTTCACATATAATTAATAAACAAATAAGTATTTGTTAATTTATATGCCTTGCAGTAAAAAAATGTGTTAAACAAATTATTTGAAAGGATGTAATTTACAGAATCAACCACTAATTTGATTGTATAAGTTCCATGATTCATAAATCCTTCTCTCCTGAGTGGGAATGACATATGTGAAATAAATATATAAAATTAAGAAAAATACCTGATTGATGGAGTAATGCAACCAGAGAGACTGGCCAGCCGGAAAATCAATGGGTTGAACTATGGGAACCGTCTGCGATACTTGAACAAATCCTGAACATGCCGTATTGTAACATCCTTTTCCATCTTTACCCTAGAAAATTATATTTATATTTACAATATTATTTGATTTAGAGATTCAACAAATATTGTATATTGTCTACACAATTGAAAGGAACCAAGAATATATATCACACACACACCTTCCAAAATCCATATGTCCAAGTACGTCCGTCACCAAAAAAGCTTGGATTTATCTGTAAAAGATTTGCAGTATTATAGGAGTATCCACACCATCAAACAGATTAAAGAAAAAAACAGTAAAATGTAAAATTACCATCCAACCCGCTGAAATAAAATTGACCTCGGTATTCGATCCACTGCCTATATATATGTGACCATACGAAGCTTGATCTTTTGCGATGTCTAGTTTAAACATTTTAAACCAAGCTTCTACACCACGATATGGACCATTCTGTGTCCTTACTCCAGCAAGCTACCAAAAGTGAATGTTTAAAGTCACCATTTTGTTCCATGTACATACATATATATACTCCATATATTAATATATGAGGTGTAAGGTATTAAGAGGAAAGAGAATGTTTTACATGTGTTCCAGGACTATCAGGTGACAAAGAATGAACATGGTTCTCGGCCAAAACTTGAGCGTCGGTGGTGAATTCTCTTGTATTTCTCCATACAGGAATTGTTCCATTTGGGCATGGTATTTTCTGTTTTTGTACTTTGTTTATGCCAATTTGACTTTTTAATTCAGTCCTTGAAATTGATGGTTTCATCTTTCAAAAAGGTGCAAATATAGTCAAGTTAAAAATCACATTTCATAAAAAATATATGTAGAACTATTTTTAAAATCATGCACCTGAATCCTATGGTATTTGAGTAAGGGATGATCAAGTCCTGATTGCATATAAATATCTATACAATCATATGTTACATTTTCACCTATCTGCAAATGGAAAAGGATGTTGATCTCATTACATGATATAAAGAAAATGGTGTTGACTTAATTGAATAGATTAAAATATGGGAAACATATATGTGTCTTAAGTTTTGTTTTAAAGCTAACCTTGAAGGATTTGAGAGGTATGGTACTTTGACAGGAATGAACTAAGACTCCAAATAAAAGAGATAAGAGATTCATAACTAGACCCATCCTAATTCCTTTTGACATTTTTGTTTTTGTTGTGTTTAGAATGCTCTGTTATATATATACATATTAAGATGCCAAGTAATAAATAGAAAATTATAATTATAATTAAGTTTGATTTGTTTGTATTTGGTAATATGTATTTTAAATAAAGAAAATGGGGATACATGTTTGACTGGCATTACGTTACTATATATGTTAGTATTAAATGGGGAATGAAAGTTCTTTGACCATTGAAAGTTTGTTAGTCAACTATAAAATCTAAGATATTATAATAAATGAATACTAAATCTAAATCTATAATATAATAAGAGAGTTTTGTTCTCTTCTTATGTTGTCCATATGGACATGTGTGGGTCCCGCTTTTTTCCTTATCTGACGTGTGGGCTTTGTGTTAGAGTTTACTGGGCTTCGAAAAAATTGTTTTGTGTTGGGCCTTCGGTAAGCTGCCTTCTCTTACCGTTGGAAAGCTTACATGGTGACTCTAAGGTTGTTGTTGCAATGAGCATAAACCCAAAGATTGTTAGAGGTGGTCCCGTTTCTTTTTATCTTACTCTATTTAGTTGATAATTTACTTTGTTAGTTTCGTCTAACATTGAATTCATGAGTTAAAGCTGCTTCTATTCAGAGCCATGCTTGTGACGATTCTTCCGAAACATTTCAATGGGCCCCCATTTATAAGGGCCCCACTTTTTTTTAAAAAATGTTCTATATATGTATATTTCTGTATAACTACATAGAAATGTTTAATGCAAAATAAAAAATATTGAATCAAAATCTTAGTTTATGAAAATGATAAAAAAAATTTTGATAAATTTGATAATATTATGATATATATTAAAATAAATAGTATATTGTTAAAAGTATGTATTTTTGAAAGAAAACAATTTATCTATAAATTTTATAAAAGTATGTAAATATTTATTTCGAATAAGATCCCCAAAATTTCAGGTCCGGTTCTTCTTCTATTATTCCAAGCTAACTACCTCTCACTTGCAGGCCGTCTGTTCTTAAACGCAACGTCCGTAAAGCTTTTTTACGTTGACATGAAATGCAATTGTAAAATCCTAACACTCGCCTTAGACATAATAGAAAATTCCCGTGAAATGCAATTGTTGTCATTACTAGGTTTACTACGTTAACCGACACAAATCCAATCATATAAATTAGAGGCCACGACAATAGCCCAAATACAAAAAGCTCATGTTATTCCACCAATGTATTCACTCAAAACAATATAGTCCAAGTACAAAAACTCAAACACAATTCAAAGAACATGATCTTCACTTTTACTGCCCATCCAGGGACTTTGCACAAACAAATCAACTACAACTTCAGTTGCAAACAAACTCCTAAAGTTGGATTAGCATATTAACAATCATATATGATAACAATCATAAATGATAACATATATTCCTAACCAGTAAAAACTATATATTCAACTTATATATTATACAATTCTATATGATAACAAAGTCCAGTAAAAACTCTAAAAATATATAATTTTGTAACTATATAGTTTTTAAATTTGTAGAGTTTTTTTTTAAAAACAGTTTATTACAATTCTATATCTTTGAAATTAATTTTGGGTAAAATAAAATAATAATAATTTAATCTATTCTTCATATAAATTGTTAAATTTTAAATCTGAGTGTTATATCTTTTTCTTTACGCTATTTGATTTATATACTAACAACTATCTAAGTAAATACCAACGAACCCCAAAAACTTCAGCTTATGAACATGAAAGCGCTAATAACGCTAATGGTCGATCAAATCATTACGAAGATAAAATATGAAAATATCAATACATATAAATTCGTCTGTCATTCTTATATCAATCTAATCAAGATGTGTGACTTCCAATGTTTCATTCATCACTATTTTAAACAATACGGAAAAATAAAAGTTTTTTTAAAAAATAAACGACAAAAATCTAGTACACAAAACTACACAACGCATCAACAACGTATCCGGTTCTGCGCTTGCGCGGAGATATGCACCTAGTGCGAATAGTAGTGCATTTTTACGCTCCGGCATTTACCTTCTGAGTCTTCGGTATTGTTACTTTCATTTCAAACATTTCTTTGTTTTTTTTTCCTTTTCTTAGCAATAAACACATCAATATAGTTTTATAAATTAAACAGAAACTATAATGAATCAAGCATCAACCAGTCTAATCTAATAAACCCAAAGCTTTATAAAAATTTACTCACTAATCTCCATAAAAGCACATAAATTCATGATAGATTGATGTATAATCAAAAGATTAAAGAGATATAAACAAGACACTCAAAAGAAATCTTTAAACAAAAGCAAAATTCACAAACGTTTAAGATTCAAAATCAAAAATAAATTCAAAAGAATCTATGCAGCTATACTTAGGTACCTTAGGATTTTCATTCCGTTGTTATAGATCTTAAAAACGAATTAGATAAACTTAGGGTGGACACAAATTGGATATCAAGGTTTTTGAAGTTATTCATTATCTGATCAATTTCGTTCGAATAATCATTTATCTGATCCATTTCGATTTGTAGCCATCTAAATATTCGGCGTTCCGGATATCCATTTTTTTTTATAGATTTTTAATCGGACATCCGATTCGATTCGTTCAAAAACAATACTCCATCCGTTCCACTAAGATGTATGTTTTGGTGTTTTCACACATATTAAGAAAACACATTAATCATACATCGTTTTTAGAAATTATCAAATTTCAATGCATTTTAACCAATAGTATTTCAATAAATTCAATTAATTTTATTGAAAGTTGTAATTTTTGTATAGAAAATATAAAAATACATCTTTGTGAAATAATTTATTTTTGTAAAACATTTATCTTAGTAGAACGGAGGGAGTATTTTATTACAAAAAATAAAAATATTTACATTTTAATTTTAATAACAAATTTAATAAATAAAAAGGTTCTAAATAAATATAATATTTATATAAGTTATATATAAAATTCTTCAAATATATAGATATATATGCATATAACGAATTGGATCGAATTTCCGTTCCTAATTTTTTTAGTATTTATGATTTGCTTTATTTTTTATAGACATTGCATATTAATATTTGTTTCGTAAATTTATAAATATCCGAATTTTTTTATTCGAATCAAAACGCTTAAGAAATCAAATTAAAATTTACAAATATTTTGTCCTGCCGTAGATAAACTTCATAAACCTGAATCAGACCACGATAAATCTGTATAACAGCTGTTTCTGGCCCCACCACAGCCTGCTTCAGCCCACAGCTGCCGTAGTATGCGGTTCCATACCTTGGATGATTGTTAATTTCCATTTGGAAAACAATCAAAACACCTGCAAGGTAGAAACTTTAAAATAACTTTAATACAAAAAAGTTGAGGGACATTGATCCTTGAGGTGACAGATTACCAAAACTGTGACACTCTTCCACCAATATTTCCTCATTATGAATTTTCACCTCTATATTGTATATATTTTCTTTTAATGATATAGTCTAATCTGAATAAACCAATTATTCCTTTATAAATTTTATCAGGTCATTTCTATATCAAAACACACGTGCACAAAGTGTATTGTTTTCCGTTTTAGTCCATGAGATTATGAGAAGTACATTGTTTCTTGAGCATGTGCGATATCATGTAGAAAAAAAGAAACATGGAAACCATTGTTATGAAATGATTAAGACATTCAGCTGCATATTAAGAAGCAAATATAATCTTTCTCTAAGCGTGTGACTCTTACTTGTCTTTGTTTGAAATATACCACCTTTAAAGTTTTGGGGATATCATTTGTAAGTGAATGACAAAATAGATATAAAATAAAAATAAACGTGTATTTCGGATATAAAATAAAGTATGTAAAATATAAAATGACAACATAGCAAATCCTAAGCTACGATAATGTGTATTTTATTAATAATTTAATATACACACCATACTAAAAAACTTTCTCTAATAATTTAATATGCACTTGAAAACTGGTACGTTTTAAAAAAACAAAATAGCAAACTATTTATCTAAAATACCACTTTGATTGTTTGAACATCTAAAAATGATATCATCAACACAATTTACAACTAATTCTAAGACATAAATAATCATAAATTATTAAATTAGGTACATAAAATTAGAAGGAAAAAAAAACATCCGCGCAGTCGAGCTCTATTTATAAGATTAATGAATCAAACATGTGCAGTTGTAGTTATTGGTGGTGGGGACAACTTAACTATAACGTTGCTTCATATTTACAAAAAAATTACCCCCTACGTGCATCTCTTGGAACATGATCATGATCACGCCGTTAATTACTACTCCCTCCGTTTCAAATTAGATGTCGTTTTGGAATAAAATTTTTGTTTCAAAATAAGTGTCGTTTTCGGTTTTCAATGTAAAATTTATTGGTAATATTCTCTACTCTATTTTTCTATTGGTTGATATATGGTTAGATGTATTGGTAATAGTGGTTTTATTTTGAAAACATGTAAAATTAAATGTTTCCCTAATCTGTGTGCATAAATCTAGAACGACAACTAATATGAAACGGAGGGAGTAACATTGTCGATATCTATCCAGAACCAGATTGAGTAACCAGCTTTGGTTAACATATTAATTAACAGTAATGGTTATCACATTTGTAAATTCGAGGGTTTTCTTTGTAGTATAGTGTAGAAATCGTTCTATGACCATATATCGCTATTTTATGTCAATATTATTCTTCGAAGCAAAAAAAAAAAAAAAGACTCACCAAGGAGACTATATAAATAAGAGTTTCCTGCAAATTGATCTTCCTACATAACACGAGTACAAAATGTAAAGGGGCTTCACTACATGTAGAAGGATTATGAAGGGGCTTCTCCATCTATATGCAAAAACACAAGTAGTACATTATTGTGTGCGTAAATACATGAGTACAAGGATTATTACTATTTTAGCTGAAGTATTTGAGAAAATTGATAGTATAATTAGACAAAAGTTATCATGCATGATCTGATTTTTAACAGCTTCTAAAAATATTGTTCTAACCGAACTGGTGTCATCACATAACAAACTGTTTAGATAGAAAGTAATAAATCATTCTTGATGTCTACTGATCACCATAAGCCTCACAAATAGTATATCGTGGCAACTCACACATATGTTGAAAACACATCAAAACCAATTGCTACATTGACAATATTTAGGCAAAACATTCATTTTTTAAAATGTAGTTTTATGCTTTTATCTGCCTCTGGTTCCATTCTAATTTTATAAAATATATTTTGGAAATCCTCATGATAAGTTTGTTCATAATAATTAAAAAATAGTTGTCGGCCTGCCAGAAAATATATCAATAAGGTTGGTAAGAGGTCTACTGCAAGGTCGATTAGATGGGCTTTTTTAACGCTGAGTTTATGTGCTTAATTGAGGATTATCTCATCGTATCACTTTAATAATTACAAAAAGAAAAAACATGTCATGTCACTTGAATGGCCTATTGGGTACAAATTCTCAAATGAGCTTAGAGCATGCCCATTAGGGGTTTTTAGGGAGAGGTTCTTAGCGGAAGTTAAGAACTGGTTCTTAAATAAGAGATTTAAAAACCGGTTCTTAATTTTTTCTTTGTTAAAGTTAAGAACCGGTTCTTAATTTCTGCTAAGAACCGGTTCTTAATTTCTGCTAAGAACCGGTTCTTAGTTTCTGCTAAGAACCTTCCAATGGATATACTCTTACAATTTATTTAGCACTCAGCTTCTCCTCAATATATTTTATAGCAAACTGATTCAAGTTTTGGGTTGTGTGGACTCTCTTTTTAAGAAACGAAAGACACATTACAGAGATTCTCTCACTGAAATGTGACTTCCAAGTTGCATGCCCACGACGGACCATCCGCTAGAACTTGTAAACTTCAGAGCTATATTCGAGCATGAGCTTTTTTGGAGTTGCCTTGAAGCTTAAACGTAGACTCGTGAATCGTGATGATGAATGCTCTTGTTCAAGATCGACTAAAGCAGAATGATATAGAATCAGTATGTTTTGTTCGACTATCTCCGTTTTATTGCCCCTATAAACAGTGTTGGGAATAGATTATATATACCCAACATAGGTCTATTTAGACGGGATCTCAGTCTAATGATAGGATTATAGTCTGGTCCACGAAACCTTAAAACGATTTTAGGTGTCAAACTGGTACACATATAAAAGAGGAAGGTTGAGGCATGAAGAAACATTCAAACACATACTAACTCATTAACTAGAACTAGGATTAATCATATAACTTGTTCTTGTTGTGTTTTTCATCAAACTCTTTGACTTTATCAATAAACAATTTTGATTCGCTTTTAAACTTGCTTCTCTAATAACTAATTATTGAAATCGTATTACCGATTCAAGTATACCCATTTCAGATTGAAAGCAAACAGGATGATGATGCTATCTCAACTTCCTCATGTTGGAATGATGTTGGAATCGTAAACACTAACCATGGAGCAAAACCTTTTGGCTTGGTTTCTTTGCTATATATAAACTCTAAATGTTTATTAGCCGCCTAGTGTCATATGATTTGAACGAATCTGATACGCCTAAATTAGTGATGTTGATGAAAATTTTAAATTATACGAATTTAGACAGCAAACTCCTTTTTAATTTATATTTCCATATAACATTTTATAAATTCCCTAATCAATTTTTAAAAGGTATTATTTTGTCCGATTACTGATTAAAGAACTTTAAAACAGAATTCCACAATAATAAACAATACTATTTGAGGGAGGACTTACCAAATTAAAATGATTCGATCGTCTGACAGTGACACGTTGTAGAAACTCATATCAAAAAGTCAAGAAAAGTATGGATTCGCAATCTATCTCTGTCCAGTTGAAGAGTCAACATTCAAAATTAGACAACTGTGTGTGTACACATATTAATTAATGTATCACGGACTTTTATGATGCATACGTTACGTTTCAATATAGTATACTTTTCTTGATAATAATCAGTGTTTGTGAAGAAATAGGTACAAAAAGAAATTATAGCACAAGAATAAAAGAGGTTTTAAATGGTGGATTATTATTTTGGTCCGTACTCGGATTAAATAAGTCATTGGATTAAATTAAAGTATGGAGATGTTATGAACATAATTATTGCGAAGTTCTTAGATTCTTAACGTAATATTTTTTTTATTTTATATTAGCTGTCATTTTAGGTTTATGTATATATATTAAAAAAATATTTAATTTTATATATTTTTAAAATAAAAAAATTATTATTACCAATACACCTAACTATATATTAACCAATAAAAAATAGAGTAGAGAATATTATTAATAAATTTTGCATTGAAAACCGAAACGATATTTATTTTAAAACAAAAATTATACTCTAGAACAACAAGTAATTTGAAACGAAGAAAGTATAAGAACCATCTCTTAACTTTAACTAAAAATAAGTTAAAAGACGGTTTTTAAAAATATTTAAAAACCATTTTTTTGAACTAAAATTAAAAAACAATTTTTATATTATGCTAAAAACTTTACTTTAAGAACTCTGAACTCCGTAATAATCATGGTCTAATTATAATATACATGATATGAAAGCCGGAAGCTTTTCCTATTATCTTTTCTTGTCTGCCAACAAGTACACAACAAGTCTTCTTCTTAATGCGATGTGTGCACTAAACCCACAGAAACAAATTAGTGGTAGAGTTAGGCATCTACTCGAGTTAAACCTTTGACACAGTAATACACAACTAGCACTATGATCATTAGTAAGTTGGAATGTATTGTTCTTTGGCGAATTAACATTTTTATTAATTAACTAACATCCCAACAATTCGATTACCAGTCACAACCTAGGTTTAGCCCAAATTCTTCAATATGTATTATAATTGAAAAGAAAAACCCACCAAAGATTTGGTGGATTAGATTGACAAAAATGATTTTTGGTGGGTAGTTTAGCAATCATTAATCATTATCAAAATTATAATAGAGATCTTTGACTTTACTTTCTGATTTTTCTAATAGCACATTTTTCTTGACGATGAGTGTTGGATGGCCTATACTTAAATACCCGCGAATTTTAAAATGCTCGTGTGTTTGAATTGAGAGGCTTCTAAATTATTAGCATAATTAGCACTTTAAGCACACTTTACCTTTGCCAGTTTTCTAGAATCGAATATCATATGTGACTAGTTGATGCTTTACGAATACTCTCTGTTCCTGCCAAATTGAATATATTCGTTTTAGTTTATACTATTTATTGTATTTTTAAAGTATTATTTTGATATTTTTCATACAAATTAATAAAATAATTAAAATAAATTTTAAAGTGTTAATGGTTTCATTTATTTGATTAATAGAGATAAAATAAAATTATTTATAAATAAATACAGTTTGCAATTAATTTCAAACTCAAAATAAATCTAATTTGCATTAAATTTTTAAAATGATATTTTTATTTAAAATGAAAAAAATATTAGAATAATATTTCTTATGAAATAGAGGGAATAATATTTTAGAGAGAACAGAGTGAATATTTTGTAAATTCCTATACATGAGTATTAATAGTCTTACATAGTTGAATATACAAGTATGACAACATTCTTTTTTTTCCTATACATCTAAAGTTTGCACAATGTGACAAATCATTATTACTAATATTCATCAATCACGGTAATGTTTCATTGAAACTTATCTTTTGATGGATATGTTTGAAACCATAGTAAATCAGACACATACTATTCATTTTGCTGTATATCTGCCTAATTTAGTATGCTTCCAAACATATTTATACAAAGATAAGTTTCTATTAGCTCGTAACCTGAAAATAAGAGAAATATCTATCAGTTGAAAATGTTCACAATAGTCATCAAATACAATAAGATTTAATGTCTAGGACTTTTAGTTTCTACTAGTCTAGTGAGTTATCATTTTTGATAAAATGGGGGGGGGGGATATACAACAGGTCAAAGCCTAACCAGCTAATTGGAAGACTATCCATTGATATTGGATAGATCCAATTATTCACAATGAGAATTATATATATGTCGCTTGATCGCACAAGTGAGTATATATGAGAGTGTAAAAATTAATTATTTTCTAGTAGAAATCTAAAATTAAAACCAATAATTTAAATACTACTTTATCTATTTTTTTTAATGTTATTTTGACACTTCGCACTATATTAATTAAGAAAACTGATTAAATTTACTTACACCTTAATAATTACAATTAATAGTGGTTATCAAAGACAATTAATAATGAAAATCAAAGTTAAAATGAAAACTTTTTGATAAAATTGTATTGAATTTTGAGAATAATATTTTTTGGTAAAAAGAAAAAAATGTTGAAGTGATAGTTTTTGTTAAATGAAGAAAGAAATAACAAATAAAATTAATAGAACAAACATACATATGTGAAACAAAACTGAATAGGATAATATATAAATTCCACCGATTCATTTCTCTAGATTTTCTGCAAAATAGTTTATACATATTTTCTTCCGAAGTCTGTTCATTTTTCAAAGTTTCAAATTATTTTTACATACTTAAAAAAAAGAAGAATTTCAGCTATTTCACTAATTTTGTTCCTCTGTATATATACAACCAGGCTCAACATTTTTCCAAACAAAACACTTGTTAACCAAATAAGCTACCAAATGAAGAGATACAAAAACACAATACTATATTCATATGGTCATACATCTAGATACAAAATTAATGTAGACGTTTACCTATAAACAATTAAAAAAAGAGCAAGTGAGTTAGCGAATAACCCAAAATCCAAATAACTTTTTTGATTACAACACCACATTGCTTCACCAAATCACCATTCACCTAAAAACCACACAATGTTATAAAAACCTCAGCTTCTTCGAACTTGTGTTCCCATTTTAGCAGTCAACATTGGCTCCTCGAAACTTCCCGGCAAAAAAAACTTAACAACCAAATCACAATGACCCTTTTACCCTTCCTATTCTTCCTCACCTCAATCCCCTTAACCGTAATTTCCCAGCTCGACGAACGGTCAACGCTTCTTAACCTGAAACGCCTTCTCGGCCACCCACCGTCTCTCCGCCTCTGGAACGCCGCATCTTCCCCCTGTCATTGGCCAAAAATCACCTGCATCGCCGGAAACGTCACCGGAATAAACTTCAAGAACCAGAACTTCACCGTCGCGGTTCCGACGAACATATGCGACTTCCCAAACCTCGAGTCTCTCGATCTATCGTATAACTATTTCCCCGGCGAGTTTCCGACGACTCTCTACAACTGCACGAAGCTTCGCTACCTCGATCTATCGCAAAACAACTTCAACGGCACACTTCCCGCCGATATCAACCGCCTCTCCCCAAACCTCGAGTATCTCGACCTCGGAGCTACCGGCTTCTCCGGCGACATCCCGAAGACGATCGGACTCCTTTCGAAGCTCAAGGTACTGAATCTCTACCAGAGCGAGTACAACGGTACGTTTCCGTCGGAGATCGGAGACTTATCCGAGCTCGAGGAGCTTCGTATGTCGTACAACGATAAGCTTTTACCGGCGGAGATCCCGACGGAGTTTGGGAAGTTGAAGAAGCTGAGGTACTTGTGGTTGACGGAGATGAATCTGATCGGAGAAATCTCGGCCGTTGATTTTGGGAATATGACGGATCTCGAGCACGTTGACTTATCTGTTAACAAACTAACGGGTCGGATCCCAGACGGGTTATTTGGGTTGAAGAATCTAACCGATCTCCTTCTCTACGCTAATGACTTAACCGGAGAGATCCCGAAATCTATTACGGCGACGAACTTGGTAGCACTTGATCTCTCGGCTAACAACTTAACCGGTTCGATTCCGGAAGAAATCGGTAATCTGAAGAAACTAGAGTTTCTAAACCTGTTCAATAACCAGTTAACCGGAGTAATCCCGTCGGTTATCGGAAAGTTACCGAGATTAAAGGATTTGAAACTCTTCACCAACAAGTTAACCGGAGAAATACCGGTTGATATCGGGTTTAATTCAAAGCTGGAGGGTTTCGAAGTATCGGAGAATCAGTTAACCGGGAAATTACCGGAGAATCTCTGCAACGGAGGTCGTCTTCTCGGTGTCGTTGTATACTCTAACAAACTCACCGGCGTAATTCCAGATTCTCTCGGGGAGTGTAAGACACTTCTCACGGTTCAGCTACAGAACAATAACTTCTCCGGCGAGTTTCCTCCCCGGATCTGGACTCTTTCTCATATGTACAGCTTACAGATAAGTAACAACTCCTTCACCGGAAAGTTACCGGAGAGAGTCGCATGGAACCTTTCGAGGATTGAGATAGATAACAACGGCTTCTCCGGCGAGATTCCCAAAACAATCGGTTCTTGGTCTTCTCTAGCTGAGTTCAAAGGCGGAAACAATGGCTTCTCCGGTGAGATCCCGAAGGAGTTAACATCTCTTTCGAATCTCATTTCAATCTTCCTCGACAAGAACAATCTCTCCGGTGAGTTACCTGACGAGATCATCTCATGGAAGTCGTTGACGACGATAAACCTATCAAAGAACAAGCTTTCCGGGAAGATTCCGAGTGATTTAGGATCGTTGCCGCATTTGCTGAATCTTGATCTGTCGGAGAATGGATTCTCCGGCGTGATCCCGCCGGAGATTGGGAATCTGAAGCTCACGACGCTTAACTTGTCGTCAAACAGGCTAACCGGGGAAGTACCGGACCAGCTTGATAATCTTGCATACGAGAGAAGTTTCTTTAACAACTTAAACCTCTGTGCGGACAAACCGGTTCTTAACTTACCGGATTGTCGGAAAGTGATGCAGAGATCAAAAGGGTTGCCGGGAAACATCTTCGCCATGATTCTAGTCATTGCAATTCTCCTCCTTTCCATCACTCTGCTTGGTACGTTCTTTGTGGTTCGGGACTTCACAAGGAAACGAAGAAGAAGGAAAGGGTTAGAGACGTGGAAGCTAACTTCATTTCACAGAGTAGATTTTGTAGATTCCGACATAGTGTCGAACTTGATGGAACACAATGTCATCGGGAGTGGCGGGTCCGGAAAAATCTACAAGATCTTCATCGAAAGCTCGGGAGAATACGTAGCGGTGAAGAAGATATGGAACAAGAAGAAGCTTGACAAGAACCTAGAGAAGGAGTTTCTCGCTGAAGTTGAGATTCTTGGAACGATCAGGCACGCGAATATAGTGAAGCTACTGTGTTGTATATCGAGAGAGGATTCGAAGCTTCTTGTGTATGAGTATCTGGAGAAACGGAGCTTGGATCAATGGCTACATGGTAAGAAGAAGAGAGGTACTGTAGAGGATAATAGCCTGAACTGGACACAGAGGTTGAATATTGCGGTGGGAGCAGCTCAAGGGCTTTGCTATATGCATCATGATTGTACTCCTGCGATCATACATAGAGATGTCAAGTCAAGCAACATCTTGCTTGATTATGTTTTCAACGCCAAGATTGCAGATTTTGGGTTGGCTAAATTGTTGGTTAAGCAAAACCAAGAACCTCATACCATGTCAGCTGTTGCTGGATCCTTCGGTTACATTGCTCCAGGTAATACTTGTAACAACTTTCTGCAGATAGACCCATCAAATCTGATTCTATGTCGAAGATACATTAGATTAAGGTCTTGTAGGGGTTCGTTTAGTTTGGGTTATTCGGTTGGGGTAGTTCGGTTCGACATAGATTTATCGAATTAACTCGATACGATATTTGGTTTGGTTAGTCTGGGATTCAAAAACTGTTCTGAAGTTTTTGATTTCAATTAGATTATGTTTAATTTTATTAAAATTTTGGATAAGTTCAGTTAAATTCGGTTAGTTTGATTCGGTTTTTTAGTATGGTTCAGCTTGGACAAAAATCCAGGCCTATATCATTGTGTGATCTCTAACATATTAATGTTGCAGAATATGCATATACATCAAAGGTGGATGAAAAGATCGATGTGTACAGCTTCGGGGTAGTTTTGCTAGAGCTGGTGACTGGAAGAGAAGGAAACAACGGAGACGAACATACAAACTTGGCAGATTGGTCATGGAGACATTACCAATCTGGTAAACCAATTGAAGAGGCTTTTGATGAGGAGATCATAGAAGCTTCCACCATAGAGGAGATGACAAGAGTGTTCAAGCTAGGTCTAATGTGTACTAACACACTGCCTGGTAACAGACCTACCATGAAGGAGATCTTGTATATGCTTCGCCAACAAGGAAACGTGGAGACAAAAAAGACTGTAACAGAGGCACATGAGGCACCTCTACTCGTTAGTTTATCTGGTAGGAGGACAAGTAAAAGGATAGAAGATGAAGAACTAGGTTTTGTATAATCAGTAATCACAACTTTGAGGTTGCTTCTGTTTGGAGATAGAGAGTCTGTACAACATAAGGCACCACTACTCCTTAGTTTGTTAGGCCACCTGACAAGTTAGAAGATGAAGAACTAGGTGTTGTGTAATCAACAACCACAACTTTGAGGTGCTACATTTTTGAGAGAATGTGTACAAATGTATTTAGAAACCTTTTAGTTATCTATTTTGGGTACTCATGTTTTGTATTATCCAAAGCAGTGTCTTAGCAAAAAGCTTCAAGCAGACTTTCTATTGTTTTCACACATTGAAAAACACAAACTTAATATTATAATTATCAATTTCCAATAACTTATAACCAATATAATTCAATAAACTCAGTTAATTTTATTGAAATTTACAAATTTTGTATATGAAACAAATTTTTGTATAAGAAACAAATTTTTGTATAAGAAACATAAAAAAATTTATCTTTGTGAAACAAATTTTTTTCTACATCTATTTTTTTGGAAAGAAGAGAGTATTAACTAAACAAGACGAGTCTTTATGCTGAGAATAAGTGAATGAAAATGGTCTTTATAAACTTGTTACATCTCTTTATTTTGAATCAAAGCAAAAATGCACACAGAGAAGCAGAAAGATGTGTGTCACTGATTTGAGTTACATGATGATGATGATAAAGAAATTTACTTAGATTCTTGCTGAGCTTTCTTTAGCTGAGCCTCAGTGTTCCTCCTTGCACCTTTTAGAATAGTTTTATCCGCAGTTATGAAGAACGCAGCGATGGATGCTGTTCCAATAATAACCCATTTCACAAAAATCAAAACTTTCATGGGTCAGGACTCAAAAGAAAACAATACAAGCGTGTAGAGTAATACAATGTTGAAAAGAAAGCTAGGATTCTTCAACAATGTTACATTCATGTTCAAGCTTTTTATCTTTTTCCTACTAAAGAGTAACGATTAAAGGAAAAGAGTTGATAGAGAGCTTAACCTGAAGATACAATGAATGCCTGAGCTAACAGAATCACTAGAGAGTAAAAGCTAACAGAACCCTCTACTCATCAAAATGCTAGGCAACGTTACATTCATCTCCAAGCTTGTATCTTTTTCTACTTAGAAGAGTAATGATCAAAGCAAAAGAGTTGCCGGAGAGCTAACCTGAAGATACAATGAGAGCTTGAGCAGTGTAGTTGAGGTTAGCCTTCGCCCATGGGAACACACGAACCGCAGCAAACTGTTAAACAAAGGCGAAGCCTTTATATTTCAATTTTTCATATATATTATAAAGAATGTAACTTTATGAATCTAAATCAATACATAACATAAAGATTATAGTAAACAATCTCTATACTTAATAAGAAGGCGAAATTTCAAAAGATTACCGTGGGAATCGCACTAGCCACGGCGGCAACGGCGGCTGCCTTAGCTCCGGCAATAGCTCCGGCTACATCATCGTACACAAAATCAATTTTCACTGTGGGTAGGAATTTTAAGACAAAAGGAGGAGAAGAAGAAGGAGACCTTGCTGGGAGGTTTCGGCTCGTTTGATCTTATCGATCTCGTCGGGAGATCCGATGACGAAGAGGCTATGCTGCTTCCGGTTAACCATTTCTGACCGGTTTTCCATTAGATGTTCGATTCGATTTTGAGGAGAGAATGAATGATTGAGACGGGACACGATTTGCTTTTGGTTTTGTTTCCGTTCGCCAAAACTATGTAACGCCCATAGTTTTATTCTTTTTATATTTATTTGTTATTTACAAAAACATCTGTCTTTCCCAATTAATCTTTCTTTTGGGCTGATACTTGTATCATTATCAGAAACAACCACTCGTAGAGGATTTTTTTTTTCAAAGTAATTACATACTTCCGACTAAATTTTGAATTTATTTAACTAATAAGTTTAATTTTTTAATTTTTAAAAATAAATAGCTCTGATTCAATTAAAAATATTTAAAATTAATTCAAAATTCATTGTAATGCTTTAACTAAAAAGCGAATGATTTTTGACTAAAATCTGCGAATGATTTTCAGCAATATTTTTTTATGTACGTCTATCAATTTTGCACATTTTTTCCTATTATTTTGAGTTTCAAAACAAAATAAATGGGTAGAAAGCTGTTATTTTTTATACCAAAATAGTCAAATTCCAAAAAGGATTTGATTTATTCTTTGCATATTGTGTTGAGAAATTCCCTTGGATAGCCCCTTTTAACTTGTTTGTCACAAAAATAGTTTTTAAGGAAGAAAATGACCAAAATGTTTTTTTAGAAGCTAAAAAAATCATTTATATGCATTTATACCCCTAGGGTTAACTAATTTGTACTTTAGGGTTTAGAGTTAAGGGGTGGGTTTGGGGTTAGGGTTTCAACTTAAAAAAAAAAAATTTAAAAAAATCAAAATTTCAAAAAAAAAAAAAGTCTATTTTGGTCATTTTATTCTTTTAGGGCTATTTTTGTGGCAAAATCTAAAAAGGGCTATTTAAGAGAATTGCCCTATTGTGTTTGTGTGTGATATTTAATCTCCTCAATGCAATCCGACATTTAAATTCATCATCAGCGATTAGTCTTCTATTTGTGTGTGATTTTTTCTCTGTAAATTGATTTTTCTCTGTAAATTCATCATCAACGATAAGTCATTGGTGTTTGATCAATTATTATTAGAATTTTCATATTTAATAAGCTTATAACTTTAACACTAATCTTTTTTATTCTTTCTCTCTATAGACCAGACAAGTCACGAGCAAACTATGAAACAGAAGATCGAGGTCAACGACAGAGAGGACTCTGACCAGACCCTCCAAAGTATAAATACGGTTCCGACACGTTTGTTTCCTTGTGGAGAATCGTAGTGTAACACTGGTTCTCATCCGAGAACTCTGCGAGGGTTATGGGATACTTGAGCTGCATGGAAGCGTCCTTGATCCTAATGTAAGTGTGGTAACAAGCCTTGCCCAAGAGCTGACTTGGCGACTCTCCACTTCCCATAGGAGTTTTGGTGTGTGGCTTTTTCCTCACGTTACGACTATAAACTTCTCCACCCCACTGCACTGCGGTGGCACCCTGTGGTAGGTGTTTGAAGATTGCACTTGGCCAGTATCCAAACACGTTGTCATGGCTCCACAGCCACCAATTCTTGCTTTGTGGATCCTGGAAACACGGTCCAAAATAGAGTATTAGACCATGATTATTGCAAGGTTTTTAGGATGAGATTCTTAGCGTAATATAAGAACCGTCTCTTGACTTTAACTAATGAAGGTGATTTTGTTTCCAAGGAACCTATTATTAAGCTGCAAATAGAATGCATTTTTTTGGAATAAAAACTTTCTGAATACTTTAATTTTTTGGCATACCAAAAATTGTTCACCAGTTACAATTAAAAAATAAAAAAGGTATTTCATTTTATTCATGACATTCTATGTTATTCCAAAGAAAAATTAACTTTCATTTGAAAAATCATTCTAAATTAAAAATATTTTGGAATAAGTGGAATGCTGATTTCATTCCATTAAATAAGTAAATAATAATTCATACCATTCCATATATTTATTAAATTCAGTAAACAATAATTGGAATAATTATGCTATTAGAGTATCCGCAATCGTGATCCTTAAGGGGAGTCTTTAGCAAAAAAATAATTAAATAATCAGTAGATCCCACCAAAACCTAAGAATTCGATCCTTAAAATCCTTACGTAAGGATCGATCCTTACACTATTTGCGACATATGGTGGCCCGCGATTGGTTAATTATTATTATTATTTTTTTTTTTAATCTGAAAAAAAAGAAAAAAAAAGTTAAAGACTCCAATGGGAGGTACACGGTTGCGGATGCCCTTAGTAACGCAGAAAATATTACCTGATATATTTTCACTGTTATGTAATATTGCTCATGCCCTCTACTTGAAACAGGTTCTATGGCTGCACCTAGGGCTATCTGCTTACTTGTTTGCACAAAACCTGAGCATAAGAGGTTGATGCAACCTGTTTTACGATATGCATCTTTCTGCAAACTCAATTCCAAAGACTAGTTTGTAAATTCATGAAAGTGAATTTGATGTCTACAGTAGTTTCATAGTGTTACTTACAGTCCAGTAGGCAAAGAACCTTGTGCGATTGTCACCAAAAACACGTGGATTCACCTAAAATGTTATATGGAAGCAGTTTATGGTGACAGGTTAACGGGTTACAATATATTTATATATATATATATATATATATATATATATATATATATATATATATATATATATATAGGCATAGTTCTGTTTTTACCATCCAACCAGCTTCTATGATCTCAGACATTTTTGACTGATCACCAGCAAGCAGCCACATTTGCGCGGAGCTGTAGTCACTCTTTTGAACTCCTGGTGGATTCCAAATATTTATATTTGACTGAGCACCGAGAAAGTTGGATCCTACCGTGAAAAACATCGCCTCCTATTATCATCAACAAAGAAGAAGATTGTTTAGCTAAAAAAAAAAGAAAAAAAAAGATTGTTTAGCTGAACATAGGAAGATCTTAGTTAATTTACTGGTTGGCTCTAAGTATAAACTTTAGGTCCAGAATGGAAATGATTTTTGTTGTAGTATATATGTAAGTTAAAACCTAATCGTGTCATCTATACAAATTAAAAACCAATGGAAATCAGTAAGCTAAACGCTAAGAGTTTTATTGTTGTTATGCGTAGGTATAGATCAACAAGCTTATTAGAGATATATTGAGAAGCAAAATATATATCTAAATCTTATGATATATAGCTAAATTAGTTAATTTTTATCACAATAAGATTTATATAATAATTTTCGGTTTAGGTTTTATAGACTTCATGAGCTTCACTTCATATTCAGACTTTAACGGTCTGTAACTTCTGGTCCACAAGATACATATCTTGCTTCCCAATATATCTCTAATAAAGCTACAAAATATTGGTTATAGGTACAATAAATTTTGTGGTTATAACCATTTCTTTTCTAGTGTATAGCAAGACCGCAAGCTACTATGTTAAAGGAAACCAACAGCATATTATTTACATACCGAACGGTTTTTCGGGCGGGGATTGTGCTTTTTTGCAGCTGTTGAATTGGAATTAGCCTTGTGTTGGTGTGCTTTGTCTAGAATGTTGTATATGTAAGGAGGTTTTCTTCCAAATCTAGATGGTGAGGAGGCTCTTCTTATGTCTTCTATACTGACTCTACGAATTGGTATTGTCCCTACCGGACATCGACCAGATTTGGACCAAGTCTGGGATGTAACCGGTTTAGAAAAACCGTTGTTTGGACTATTAGTTTTCTTTGAACCAAGATCCATACTCGGTTTCATCTGCATGCATACATGTAGAGGGAGTAAAGAAATTACAACTTGTAGAGTTCTTTTGTTGTATTTGATTTGTGCATGAGTGCATGAACCAAATGGCGCACGTGAGTAAAGTTGTTTACCTGAATCTTGTGATTTCTTAAAGCGGGATGATCAAAAGCAGGCTGTTTATAGATATCCACACAATCTATTATATCTCCATCTTCGCTCTATATATAAATAATCGATTTGAGATATCAAAAACAAGAAGATATACGCTATAAAATACAATTAGTAAGATATAATTGAATTCATAACCAATTCATACTTTGATCGTCTTCAATGCAGGCTTGTTAAGACCCTTTAATTTCATATCAATCTCTAGAGAAGCTGTTCCGTAGACTCCATTGTAGAAGAAACATAGAATCGTCAAGGTTAACAACATTCTCAATGCGGCTTGTTTTTCCATCTGTTATTCTCGGTTTAAGGAAAAGATTTAGATTATGTTTGTAATTTCATGTCTTTAAATATTTCATGTCTTGATTAAACATTTTTACATTTTGTTTAAACATAGAAGAAGCACGAAATACGTATCATTAAATGTTTCCTACAACTTCTAGTGCTTACAAACAAAACAGAAATTAAAAAAAAAACAGAAATATTTTTTCAAATTTTTTATTATATATTCAAATTAATAAAAATCTGCATATTTGAGGTAAAATCCAGGTCAACTAACTAAAGGTGGATTCTGCATTAACTACTAAAGATGGTCCAAAAAAGTCATGATTCATTGGGTTTCCTTGATCGCTAGCCAATAGTCATAAGTCGGACTAAATTCATAATTCGGTAATAATGTATTTTTGAAACGCATAAGGAACAACGATTATGAAAAAAAAACAAGTTTATCTTTATGAAGAAAATTAAATTTTCTTTTTTTCCCCCAGTTCTCAATTCAAGAAAAGGTGGACTTGTGGAGAAGAACAAATTCATAACATTTAAACATCAGATTTACTACTAATTAACTTTTCATAATTCAAGTCTCTTAGGAAAACCAGTATTTTTAATTCGTCTCTAATTTCTTTTGGGTAATATTTGATTTGATTTTTTTTATCATCAACAGTGACTACCTATATTTTTTGTTGGGTCTAGATGTTAAAATATTGACTACCAATATTAGTTCATTATCAACAGTTAGACTACTTATTTGTTTGGATTTTTGTTTACTAAATTGAAGTCGTCCTTGGTGTTTGATCATTCTTATTATAATTTTCAGATTTCATAAGCTTATAATTTATCAATCTTTTTATTCTCTCTAGACCAGACAAGTCATGAGCAAACTATAAAAAAGAAGATTCAGGTCAAGGACAGAAAGGACTCTGACCAGACCCTCCGAAGTATAAATACGGCTCCGACACGTTTGTTTCCTTGTGGAGAATCGTAGTGTAACACTGGTTCTCATCCGAGAACTCGGCAAGGGGCATGGGATACTTGGGCTCCATGGAAGCGTCCTTGATCCTAATGTAAGTGTGGTAACAAGCCTTTCCCCAGAGCTGAGTTGGCGAGTCTCCACTCCCCATTGGAGTTTTGGTGTGTGGCGTTCTCCTCACGTTGAGACTATAGACTTCTCCACCCCACTGCACTGCAGTGGCTCCCTGTGATAGGTGTTTGAAGATTGCACTTGGCCAGTATCCATACACGTTGTCGTGGGTCGACAGCCACCAATTCTTGCTTTCGAGATCCTGGATACACGGTCCAAGATAGAGTATTAGAGCACTCCCAATGGGAGGTTCGTTATTGAGTTTCTTTAAAATACATACATGTAAAAAAGTTGTAAAAAAGTTTTTTTGAAAAAAACTGTAAAAAAGTTGTAAAAAAGTTGTAAAAAGTCACACCAGCTGTAAAAACGTTTTTTTTTTATCTGAATAAATTTAACATTCATTCAATAAAAAAAAACCTATTGGGGGTGCTCTTAGAGCAACTACAATGGTTAAAACCCTTGAAAAGTTCTTAAACAAAAGATATTAATAGTTTAATATAAATTAATTGTTTAACAAAATTTTAATCTAAAAAACATAATTACATCAATCACAAAGTGACAAGTGTGGTATGAGTTTCCAAATGAAATTCTTCAAAACTGTTAGTTTAGAACTTCCATCTCTTCTCTCTTTAATTTTGAGTATTTTTAATTTATTATTATAAAATACACATGTTAGATATCTCCGTTGGAAGTGTTCTTCAAGCTAGAATGAACATGATTTTGTTTCCAATGAACCTACTATTAGATCATGATTATTCCTGGGTTTTTAGGATGAAGTTCTTAGCGTAATATAAGAATCGTTTCTTAATTTTAACTTAAAAAAAGTTAAGAGACGGTTCTTAAAACTACAAGAACCCCGTAATAATCATGCTCTTAGTAACGCAGAAAATATTACCTGATATATTTTAACGGTTACGTAATATTGCTCATGTCCTCTACTCGAAACAGGATCTATGGCTGCACCTAGGGCTATCTGCTTACTTGTTTGCACAAAACCTGAGCATAAGAGGTTGATGCAACCTGTTTTACGATATGCATCTTTCTGCAAACCCAATTCCAAAGACTAGTTTGTAAATTCATGAAAATGAATTGATGTCGACAGTCATGTCATACTGTTACTTACAGTCCAGTAGGCAAAGAACCTTGTGAGGTTGTCACCAAAAACATGTGGATTCACCTAAAGTGTTATATGGAAACAGTTTATGGTGACTGGTTAACGGTTTACATTTAAAGTAAACTATACAATATATATATATATACATTTAAAAAAATATAATATATTGGGCATGGTTCTTTTTTTACCATCCAACCAGCTTCTATGATCTCAGACATTTCCAACTGATCACCAGCAAGCAACCACATTTGCGCGGAGCTGTAGTCACTCTTTTCAACTCCTGGTGGATTCCAAACATTTATATTGGACTGAGCACCGAGATAGTTGGACCCTACCACGAAAAATATCGCTTCCTATATCATCAACAAAGAACAAAGGGTTTTAGCTAACATTGGAAGATTTTAATAAGTTGTCTGGTTGGCTCTAAGTATAAGTTTTGGCCTATGATTGAAATGATTTGTTGTTGTTGTAGTATATACTGTATAAGTTAAAAACTAATTGTGGCAGCTAGTATAGTCTTTGACATGAAAAAAACTATAGCAAAGACCACAAGGTATATGTTAAAAAAATTGTGACCTCCAAAACTAGAAAAAGCATTCCATTCAACAACATATAATTTACATACCGAACGGTTTTTCGGCCGAGTTGAATTGCTATAAGTCTTATGTCGGTCTGATTTGTCTAAAGTGTTGTATATGTGAGGAGGTTTTCTTCCAAATCTAGATGGTGAGGAGGCCCTGCTTATGTCTTCTCTACTAACTCTACGAATCGGTATTGTCCCTACCGGACATTGACCAGATTTGGTCCAAATCTGGGATGCAACCGGTTTAGAAGAACTGTATGTTGGACTATTAGTTTCCTTTGTACCAAGTTCCACACTCGGTTTCATCTGCATGCATAAATGTAGAACGAGTAAAGAAACAACATGTTGAGTTTGTTGTTGTTGTACATCCGTGCGTGAGTAGAGTTTGTTTGTTTACCTGAATCTTGTGATTTCTTAAGGCGGGATGATCAAAAGCAGGTTGTTTATAGAGATCCACACAATCTATTATATCTCCATCTTCGCTCTATATATATCAAAAACAAGTAAACTAATATACGTTATAATTAAATCAGTTAATAATATATCTAAATTCAGAATCAGTCCATACTTTGATCGTCTTCAATGCAGGCTTGTTAAGAGCCTTTAGTTTCATATCAATCTCTAGAGAAGCTGTTCCATGGACTCCATTGTAGAAGAAACATAGAATCGTCAAGCTTAACAACATTCTCAATGCGAGTTGTTTTTCCATTTGTTAATCTTGGTTTAGGAAAGATTTAGATTTTGTTTGTCATTTAAGATCTCTAAATGTTTCCAAATATATAACTTATAGAGCTTACAAAGCTATTTTGATAAAACATTTTTTACATTTTATTTAAACATGAAAGAAGCACAAAACACGTATCATTAAATGTTTCCTACAACTTCTAGTGCTTACAAACCAAACATAATCTTTTTTTAAAAAAATAGTATACAGTAGAACTCAAATTAATTCTCGATAAATTAATAATTTCTATAAGTTACTAAATTTCACCGATCCAAACTTGAGCCGATTCAAAATTTGTCACAAATCGATAAAATAGTAAGATGATTTTTTTAAAAAAAATTCTATGTAAATATATGGTTTCATTAAAATTATAAATTAATAATTTAGATGTATACATATTTCATATAAGTAAAAATCTATTATTATATTATTTATTTTGTATTCACAATAGAATTATCTTTATATTTTCTTAACACTTAATATATTTTTGATGAGATTTAGTAATATTATATCTAAAAATACATTTTAAGCTCTATAAAATATATATTATATACACTAAATAATATAATAAAACTAATATAAATGTCAAAATTTTAAAAATAACAATTAATGCCTATACACTAAAATCAAATATTTTTCTTATCTTATAATAAAAATATCTTAATATAAAAAATTTAAATAAGAAAACTTTTGTAAATTAATATTTTTATAAATTAATAAAATTTCAAAGTCTAACATTATTAATTTATAGAGATTCTACTGTATATTTAAATTAATAAAATCTGCCAATTTGAGGTAAAATCCAGGCAACTGACTAAAGATGGATTCTGCATTAACTAAAGGTGGTCCCAAAAAAAGTCATGATTCATTGGGTTTCCTTGATCGCTAGCCAATTGTCACAAGTCGGACAAATTCATAATTCGGTAATAATGTGTTTTTGCAACATTTAAAGAACTAAATTTATGGAGAAAATCAAGTTTATCTTTATATATTTTGAAGAGAACTAAATTTGTGTTACAAAAAGAAAGAGAACTAAATTTTAGCTCTTTTCCAGTTTCTGTTGTGGAAAGAACAGATTCAAAATGTAAAAAGAAAATTTGGATTGAGTTTTCCATAGAGTTGTGGACCCTATAATTATATATGTATATATAATATATATATATATACATACACATATATGTGTATTTAGAATACCTTAATTGGAGTGGCTTTAAAAGTCACATTTACTACTAATTGACTTTTCATAATTCAAGTCACTTAGGAAAACCAGTATTTTGATTTCCTCTCTAACTTCTTGTGTGTGTGATATTTTATTTAAATTCATCATTTGTCTTTCTACGTTACTACTTATTTTAGTTCATCATCAACAATTCGTCCTTGGTGTTTAATCATTCTTATTAGAAATTTTAGATTTCATAAGCTTATAATTTAACAATGTTTTTATATTCAGTCTCTCTAGACCAGACAAGTCATGATCAAACTATGAAACAGAAGCAGTGAAGCTCTATAAAACACGATTTAGATCAAGGACAGAGAGGACCCTGACCAGGCCCTCCAAAGAACAAATACGGCTCCGACTTGTCTGTTTCCTGGTGGAACTTTGTAGTATAACAGTTCCCCTCATCCGAGAACTCGACGAGGGGCGGAGGATCCTTGAGCTGCATGGAAGCATCCTGAATCTTAACGTTGGTGTGGAAACAAGCCTTGCCCAAGAGCTGAGCTGGCCACTGTCCACTTCCCATTGGAGTTTTGGTGTGTGGCTTCTTCCTCACGTTAGGGCTATAGACTTCTCCTCCCCACTGCACTACGGTGGCACTCTGTTGTAGGTGTTTTAAGATTGCGCTTGGCCAGTATCCAAACACGTTGTCATGGGTTGATAGCCACCAGTTCCCGCTTTGCGGATCCTGGAAACACGGTCCATGGGAGGGCATTATCTATACTATTATTTGCGAAGTGATTTTTCGCATCTGAGTTCTCACGTTAAAAGTTAAAACTGTTAATATATTTTATATCCTTAAGAAATAAATATATAAATTAGCTCCAAAATAAAAATGAATTAATTTATATGATTTTGTTAGATAAGTGATTAAAATTAATAATTAATAATACTAAGAATTATGCAAAACCTATAGATATTGTGTTCTTATCCAAGAAATATCTTTTAATAAAAAAATTAAATTTTAAATTTTAAAAACAGAAATACATAACTAAATATCAATCAAGTAAAATCATTAATTTTATATAATTGAAAAGATAATATCGAATAATTTTTAAGATTTATTTATTAATAGTGAATATATATACATAAGAAATTCAAATGAAAACATAAACAATAATTTATTATTATAATATTTTAGTTAGTAATGAAATTATTAATAAGTAATTATAAAATGTTTATGCATGCATGTGCAAGCGAAACACCTAGTTTATCTATATTACATTATCCCTAAAAAAAATTGAAGCCCAAAGTTAATGTTTTCATTGGGCGAAACACCTAGTATCTAAATAAAAATCGTTTGAAGAATTAATATTGATATTAGTAAAGCAGGAAGTAATACCCGATATATTTTAACGGTTATATGATATTGCTCATGCAAGGTACTCGAGATAGGTTTTATGGCTGCACCTAGGGCTAAATGTTTACTTGTTTGTACAAAGCCTGAGCATAGGAGGTTGATGCAACCTGTTCTACGGTATGCATCATTCTGCAAAAACCCAATTCCAATGATTAGTTTGTAAATTCATGAAAGTGAATTTGATGTCTACAGTCATTTCATAGTGTCACTTACAGTCCAGTATGCAAAGAACCGTGTGCGGTTGTCACCGAAAACATGTGGATTCACCTGAAAATGATACATGGAAACAGTTAATGGTTTTACATTTGAAGCAAGCTATAATATTTCTAGGTATTATTTTTTATTTTTTTATTTTTTTACCATCCAACCAGCTTCTATGCTCTCAGTCATTTCCGAATCAAGCAGCCACATTTGTGCGGAACTGTAGTCGCCCTTTTGAACTCCTGGTGGATTCCAAATATTTATATCGGATTGAGCACCGAGATAATTGGACCCTACCGCAAAGAAAATGGACTCCTATATCATCAACAAAGAATATTTTAGCTAAACATTGGAACTTTGGAAGTTTAAGCTTTAGGCCTAGAACGGAAATGATTTTTTTGTTGATATAGTATATGTAAGTTAAATACTAATTGTATCATCTATTTAAGTTAAAAATTAATGTGATCCAATCTATAGGAAGATCACAAGCTATATATATGTTTAAAGTTAACAATTTTAAATTTGTAACCACCAAAACTAGAAAAGGCATTCTTTTCAACATCATATGATTTACATACCGACCGTTTATCCCGACGGGGACTGTGTACATTTTCAGCGATTAAACTGAAATTAGCCTTGTGTTGGTGTGCTTTTTCTAGGCTGTTGTGTATGTGAGGAGTTTTTCTTCCAAAGCTAGATGGTGAAGAGGCCTGCTTATGTCTTCTCTACTGACTCTACGAATTGGTATTGTCCCTACCGGACATCGACCAGATTTGGACCAAGTCTGGGATGTAACCGGTTTAGAAAAACCGTTGTTTGGACTATTAGTTTTCTTTGAACCAAGTTCCACACTCGGTTTCATCTGCATGCATAAATGTAGAACAAGTAAGGAAACAACTTGTAGATTTTTTTTTATTTGATTTGTGCATGAGTGCATTTAAATTAAATTCCAGTAGTTTTTTTTTTTTTTAAATTAAATTCCATTAGTTTGTTTACGTGAGTAGAGTTTGTTTACCTGAATCTTGTGATTTCTTAAGGCGGGATGATCAAAAGCAGGTTGTTTATAGATATCCACACAATCTATTATATCTCCATCTTCGCTCTATAAATAAATAATTGATTTGAGATATCAAAAACAAGTAAATTAATATACGTAATAAATCAGTTAATAATATACATATAAATTCAGAATCAGTCCATACTTTGATCGTCTTCAAAGCAGGCTTATTAAGAGCCTTTAATTTCATATCGATCTCCGTAGAAGCTGTCCCGTAGACTCCATAGTAGAAGAAACACAGAATCGTAAAGGTTAACAACATTCTCAATGGGGCTTGTTTTTCCATTTGTTCTTCTCAGTTTAGAGAAATATTCAGAATGTATGTTTTGTTATTTCAGATCTCTAAATACTTCCTACGACATAACTTATAGAGATTATAAAACTAATTTGACTTTACCTTTTGTTACTTTAAAAAAAATCTGACAACGAAACACAAAACACGTATTATACACATTAAATGTTTCTTACAACTCATACCGCTTAAAATCCAAACATAAATCTTAAAACTTTATAATTTATATGCATATATATATTCAATTAAAGTTTACTAAAGATTTCTTTTTTTTTAAAAAAACTTACTGATTCTGCATTAACTACTACCCCATCTGTTTTATAATAAATATCATTCTAACATTTTTCTTTTGTTATACAAAAAATATCACTTTAGAATTTCAATGCAAATTATATTTACTTTCATCTTGAAATTAATTGTAAACTACATTGATTTTATAAATATTTTTTTAATCTTAAATACTATTGATCAAATAAATATAATTAATAATAATTTAATACTTTTTAATTTTTTTCTTAATATATGTGAAAATATCAAATTGACACTTATATTAAAACGGTTTTAGAGGGAATAATATCCTGGTAAATTTATTAAAGAGTGTCAAAAAAGGTCATTCATTGTGTTTCCTTGATTGCTAGCCATTTGTCACAAGTCGAAAAATCTAGTTTATCTTTATATTTTGAAAAAACTAAATTTGTAATTTATTTTTCCTAGTTCTCGATTCAATACAAGATGAACTTATGGAAAAGAACAAATTCAAAGTGTATTATCATCTAAAAGGCAGATTTACTACCAACTTTTCATAATTTGTCTCTTAGAAAAACCAGCATTTTGAATTCCTCTCTAATTTTTTTTGTTGATGATGGAAATTCATTAGTTTTTCTTTTTAGTTTGCAATATATGTTGATTTATATGTCCTATATATAAGTTGACATTTGCAACTGATGTGTTTTCATTGCCATACTTCTTTCTCCTGAAGCATTATTTAGATATCTGTTTACCGGTTGGTTCACCGTTTTCAGCTTCATCGTCATCAACTTCCTCACCACCACCACCATCATTTGCCTTCTCCATGAGAAGTGTCTTCCCCTCAGCCCAACAGCGAGGGAGTCTATCCATATCTATAACCGATTTGTTATCTTGTGTAGCTGTTCGTTCGGGGCCAGAAGATACAACGGATTTTGTTTTGACGATAATCCGAGGTACGGATTGGATACCAACGTCACAATCAAATGTGACTATTGCTCAATCTTCCGGCTTTGCCGTGATTTCTATCTTGATGCATTCAAGCTTTGCTATGAATTCATTGTCTTTCTATCGTAGAGGTTTCTCTACTAATATCTTGTATTTTTTTGGTTCTTTTGCTTGCAATGCTATGATTAGCAAGTCTTGTAATCCGAATGTTTAAGTTTTAATGAAAGTTGTGGTACAAAAAAACAAACATT
Source organism: Sinapis alba (assembly GCA_012274485.2). Lineage (NCBI taxonomy): Eukaryota > Viridiplantae > Streptophyta > Magnoliopsida > Brassicales > Brassicaceae > Sinapis > Sinapis alba. Next base: position 166,879 of record MU105876.1, on the reverse strand, counting down.
GAAAGCATCAAACATGAGATCAAGGACATAGAGGATTCTGGCCAGGTCCTCCGAAGTAAAAACGCGGCTCTGCCCTGTAGGTGTCCCGGTGGAGCTTTGTAGAATAACAGTTGTGCTCATCCACGTACTCGCCTAGATACTGAGGATACTTGATCTGCAAGGAAAAGTCTTTGATCCTAAGGTTGGTGTGGAAACAAGCACGGCTCCAGAGGCTAGATGCCCAATCTCCACTCCCCATTGGAGTTTTTGTGTGTGGCTTCTTCATCATCACGTTAGGGCTATAGACTTCTCCACCCCACTGCACTGCCGTTGCGCTGTGTTTGAGAGCGTTGAAGAGTGTCCCTGGCCAGTAACCCATCACGTTGTTTCCACAAGTCAGCCACCAGTTCCCACTATTTGGATCCTAGAACACGGTAGAGGATGATACATTAATCCCACAGAGCATATAGGTAGGACCGGCCCTGAGATTTAAGAGGCCATAAGCTATATTTTGAAAATTTGGGTTAGATTTTTTTTAAATAAATTTGGAGCCTAAAAAAAAATTTTGGGATTTTTTTTCTATGCAATTTTTTTCAAAAATTTTGGAGACCTAAAACCAATGTTTCATTAGGCTTGGCTCAGGGCCAACCCTGCATATAGGCCAGTTCACTTTATATTTAAAAGAAGCTATAGTTTAAGAAATTATCTAATTTAAAATTTTAAACCAGTGGATAATAAAATAAGCTTATTGTTTACTATGTTAGAATGTGAAAGATGATGATCATATTATATAAACCATAAAATATTACCAAATACATGCTAACAGCTAAGGAATATTGTTCACTGCTGGCACGCGAAACGGGTTCAATGGCTGCACCTAGTGCGAACATAGTAGTTGTTTGCACAAATCCAGAGCATAAGAGGTTGATGCAGCCTGTTTTAGTGTATGCATCTGTCTGCAGATCCACATAGATATAAAGAGTAGTTATGAAAACCAAAGAAGTGTTTCAAAGTAGGTAGTCATGTAATGATTTTACTTACTGTCCAGTAAGCGAAGAGACGAGTGCGAGAGTCTCCAAAAACGCTTGGATTCACCTGAAATGGTTTAATAGCCATAGGTTTACGGTTTACTACTAACGAAAAGTGTTAACACTTCTAAAGATGAAAAAAACGTACGTACGTACCATCCAACCAGCTTCTATGCTCTCAAATGAATTTGAAATGCCACCTACTAGCCAGATCTGAGCAGAACTGTAGTCCCCAGCCTGAACTCCAGGAGGGTTCCAGATGTTTATATCGGATTGAGCGCCAAGATAATTGAACCCTAGAGCCACAATGATCGCTTCCTAAATGATCAACAAAGATGAAGTGTTCTTGTGGTAACTATATTCATTATGAAGTTTATATATACAGTAGAACCTGTATAAATTTATTCAAACTTTGAACCGGTCAAAGTTGAAACCAGCAAAATTTATTAATTTATAGAAAATATTAATTTATCGAGTATTAATTTATAAAGATTTTACTGTATTTAACTAAGTTATTTAGTTTTGATATGTTTTATTTTGACGTTGGTGATTCTTTTTTGCATTAATTATTCTTTTAAGCCATTAATCAAAAATAAATATCTTTTAAAGAAGAACCTTCTTTTTGGTCAAAACGTAAATTTATTTCATTGAAATGCCAAAGAGTTAAAAGTGACACTGAATCTAAAGTTGCTTAAGAGGGCAAAGTGTACGTACCGATCGGTTGTTTGAGCCGGGTTCGCGTAATCTTTCAGCAGTTAAATTGAAATTAGCCTTGTGTTGAAGTGCATTGTCGAGAAAACTGTATCTGTGATGAGTTTTTCTTCCAAAATGAGACGGTGAAGAGGCTCTCATTATGTCTTCTCTATTGACTCTACGAACTGGTATTGTCCCTACGGGACAGTTTCCAGATTTTGACCAAATCTGGGACGTGATTGGTTTAGAAGAACCGTTGTTTGGAATAGTGGTCGTCTTTGCATCAAACTCCACACTAGGTTTCATCTGCATGGCATCAGTGTAGAATTTATAAGTATTTAGGACTGAAAATTCATGAAATAGTAGTTCAAAAAAATACATGAATAAATCATTTATAAATAATTTTAATTGTAAATGAGTATGAAACTAGGTCTGAGACGGATCAGGTATCCGGGGTATTTTAAGGTATCCGGATCCGGATCCGGATCCTTATAATTCTACTATCCTTATCCGGATTCGGAGTTCTCCAAAAAGTTGGAATATCCGGCGGATATCCGGATCCGGATTTGAATCCTTAAAATAAATAAAAATAATATTAAAATACATAAAAATATAAATAATAATTTAAAAATAAAAGTAATATAATATTTTTAATTATTACTAAGTATATTATTACATAATTTATACTTATATAATATTATAAAAATAAAATTATGACAAATAAAATTATTATATATATATATTACTATTTTTGAAAGAATTATCAATAAAAATTACGGATCCGGATATCCAGATTAAAAAATCCAGATATCCAGATTTGGATTCGGTTTTGACTGTATCCAACATTTTACTATCCGGATCCGGATCCGGCCCCTTTGGATATCCGGATTTTCGGAACGGATCTGGATCGGATCTGGATCGGATCTCAGATCGAATCCGGATCTCGGATAAAAGTCCCATGCTTAATGAAAACCAACTGTCACTAATATGTAGAAATGTTTACCTGAATCTTATGGTTTCTTAAGGCGGGATGATCAAAAGCATGTTGTTTGTAGATATCTATACAGTCTATTATATCTCCATCTTCACTCTACAATTAGATCATAATCGATTTTCAGAACTCAGAAACCGAAACAAATTCTACACATGAAATATTGTCCCTGTAGATCCCATACATACCTTGATGGTCTTCAAAGCTGGCTTATTAAGAGTCCTTAGTTTCTTGTCGATATCTAATGAAACTTTCCCATATGTTTTGTTGTAAAAGCCACACAAAATCGCAAAGATTAGGATCAATCTCATTGCGGCTCTTTATCTATAGTTTTTTTCCTATGTTTTGAATCTTGCGTTCATACTTATAAAGCTTACGAGACCAAACATGCATTTGCTCTGTTGTTAATTAATGTGATTAACCAATCACACAATAATTGAAAAACACAAGTCAAGAAAAAAAATTGAAAAACGGAAATCTCATAGATGCAATTAAAGATCAACTTACCAAATATGAACGTTCAAGTAATATTTTCCTCAGTTACAAAAAAAAAAAAAGTAATATTTTCCAAAGTTATTTTTGTTTTGCTTTTAAGTCGGTGCGAAAAATCAATATGTTACATTTTTATTTAGATTCTTCTTTGACCATCTTTGTTAACGGTTACTATTTTATCCTGTTAGTTAGCTAACTTTCCTTCTCTGTCCAATTTTTTTTTTAATTAATACACCCAATAGATAAAGTATATGAAATTTTCCAAGTCAACATGTATTTATATCTATGGGATTCCTTCCATAAAAGACTTGTCAAGTTGACAAAAAATTTTGCAACTGTATTGGATTGAATGGTTTTCAAAATATTTTGTCAAAAATATGAGATCAGCCAGTATTCTCTATTAAATTGGATGGTTTTCCAATTAGGATTTGTTAATCAATATACTTTATATGTTATTTAAGATTTTTTTAAATTTTAAGGATTTTATATTTATATGATTTGATAATCGATTTTGAGGATATATATTATTTGATAATCGATTTTTTTTTAAAAATTCTGAGGATTTTATTAATTGATCTCAGGATACTGAATTTTCTTACAAAGTTATATTTGTTTTGTTTATGTACTCTTATAATCCAAAAGAAATATTCACCGTGTTTCTTTTCTTTTTCCTCCCGACTCATCCTTCTTATCTCATATCTTTCAGAAGGATGATCCAAATCCTTTTTTTTTTTGTAAAATAATCTTTGATCTCTAAACCGGATTTACTCTTTGCATTAGGCGATTTTGTTTTGTTTTTGCTGTGTTTTCAATCCATACAATTGAACGGACCTTCATCTTCTTTGGATAATTTCGTGTATGGATTGAATAGTTTATGTTTAGTCTCCTCCTTCCAGTGGATTAATCTCTTCTGATGCGATTGATATTTGAGTTTTTTTCTGTTTCTTAGCTGGTTATGCTCAATTTCTCATTAACATGAATCAATCTTCGTGGATTAGGCGAAGTCCCCTATTAGTGTATAATGAATATGATACATTTTGAAACATAAAAAAAATAAACCTAAAGTAACACTCTTTATAAAAGAGAGAGAGAGTATATTTATAGAGTTGGTTAAATATGTGATATGTGGTGACTGATGAGTAGCAAATATGAGAATGAGAAACATTTAAGATTCATGTCCTCTTCGTAAGTTATTGTTTTTGTATCTCATGACGGGCATCGTGAGTCGTGGGATAAATGTGTTTCGTTGTGGTAAAAAATATATTGGCTTTTCGATTTGAGTAGTTTAGAATCCATCTGTGTATTCTATATAATATTAAAGGGGCTTATTGAATTAATGATTTAGATTTTTTTTATTTTTTTCTTCAAATCTTTTCTTATTGAACTCGATGTTTATAAAAGTTCTTATAAATCCAAACTTATTAAAATGATTATTTATATAATTTCTGTAAAATCCACTTTTATTGGAAAATTGGGATATGATCAATAATATTTATAAAAATTTAGTTGGGATTATCTAAAAATGATTTGTAGTTAAAATTCAACGGAGAAAAATTCCACCAAAATAACACCTAATGGTATTTTAAATTTTAAAGAGAATAATTATTTCATCTTCTTGTCAAAACCTTCGTTCTAAAAAGTGATCAAACAAATTAAAAATTGGTTTGTCTGTTCTGAATCTGTTTGTTCCTATTGGTGGTGCTGAATGAAGAGGGAGATTTCTGACGTATACGCCGCCTCTTTCTGTGACTCCGTCCGCTCCTCAGTCATTTTACCTATCACTAAATAGTTCTCCCGTGCTCATACACGGTATAAGTGTTAATAAAATAACAAAATAAATATAGAGAAATATTAAAAATAGCATATTTAAGAGCTAAAAAATTCATTTATATGCATTTAAGGAAGAAAATGACCAAAATGTTTTTTTTAGAAGCTAAAAAATTTATTTATATGCATTTATACTCATAGGGTTAACTAATTTGGACTTTAGGGTTTAGAGTAAAGGGGTGGATTTGGGGTTAGGGTTTCAAATTTCAAAAAAATAATAAAAAAAAATCAAAATTTCAAAAAAAAAGTCTATTTTGGTCATTTTATTTTTTGAGGGATATTTTTGTGACAAAAACTTAAAAGGGGCTATTTAAGAGAATTGCTCATAAATATATCATAGTTTCATATTTAATTTAAAATTATTTTATATTTTATACATATTTGTTATAAATAATATTATATTATTTTCATTAAACTTGTGATTTTAAATATATAATGTCTAGTCAACTTGGTTATTATTTGGATCTACTGAATTGCATCTACTTGTCAAATTTCAACCATAATATTTTTTTTTTGTAATTAATAGATTTTTTTTTGTTTAGTCGTAATATATGGTTAAATGATTAAATAGAATTGAGATGGTTTGTTTTAAGTATTAAGTGTAGTTTAGGTCAGTGATATTAGATTATAAATATTGAAGAAAATTTAGGGTTAAGTCATATTTGTACTCCTGTTTTAATAGATATTGTTTTAATAGATGAATCTATAAGTTGACAAAAAGATGAATCAATATAATTTTTTTTTTGCTGATTTTTAAACAATTTTTTTTTTTTTAAAAGCATAACCGGCATTTCAACGCATGTCCTATCCTATTAAAAACTTAAAATAAAACATATGTAAATTTTGATTTATACCGATGATGATAGAACTTTGGTATAATTAGTTTTGAATTTATATTAGGTTTGATGGTTTATTCTGTTTTCAATACATCGTCTTTATTATATAAAGTTTAAAAAAAACAAAAAAAATTATTCATCTTCTACTTCCTCAAAAGATGCATCATTACAAAGATACAAAGCTGAGAAGGAACTATCAATGAGGTTAAACAAAACACATAAAACAACCAAAAGAAGAGGAAGGCTAGAGGCTAAAGCTGGAAATATCTGAACCAAGTGTGGAGGTACGTCTCTGCCATTGCAGTCAAAGTAGACTGTGTGGTTAGAGGCTTGATGTCAAGACCATAAAGTTTTGCTTTCATAAGTGTTTGAATTTCCTTTATCACAGAAGCAGCAGTCTTAGTGGGGGATGAATGAACACGAGAATTTCCTTCAAGACCATGTAACACAACAGCATGAAAGATGAGAAGACAAATTGACTTTAGCTTTTTGTTTGGAGAGGGTCTTTGAAAGAACAAGTGTTCGCGGGTCTCAGCTTCACTTGGAACATCAATTCCCCAACTCCTTAGCCTATCTCTTGTGGGTAACCTGTTATTTATCCCCCTCACCCCCTTGACTTGACATAATGTAGTTGTAGGTAAATTATTTCTATTCTTGATCATGTTTTCATTTAGAAGTTTTATTTAGTACATTGTAGGTAGAAGAAGATCCTTATCTATGGAGCGACTAGGAAGTGTGTGAGACATAGAGATGATCTTGACGTGGAAAAGTGAAAAACTAAAAAACACAGCAAAAATTTATTAGTTTAAAAAAAGAAATAAGCTAGTTTGAAATTTTAAACTAAAAATAATACAAAAATAAAGTATAAAGTATAACTTACTAAACTAACTAGTGAATTTAGGCTAACTGGATCGTTGATATTTTTATTACACTAAATTAGTTTGGGTTTCAATATTTATGTGTGTGTGAGTGATTTTCTGTTTAAATTGTGTTGTTTCCCTCTTTCTCCATCCTCTTGACTTGACATAATGTAGTTGTAGATAAACTATTTTTATTCATTAGTAATTGATCATCTTTTTATTTAGTACACTGTAGGTAGAAGAAGCTCCTTATCTATGAAGCAACTAGGAAGTGTGAGAGACATAAAGATGATCTTAAAGGGGGAAAAGTGTTTCATGCATCAGCAAGCCTCTTCTTCTGACTCTGAGAGGAGAGGCTTGAGCGGAGGAAATCTTGTTTCACGGGATTTTTGACAGTCCCGTTAATGAATCTCTGGTACCATTTACCAGATTCTTTAAGGTTTCTGTCGTCGAGATTATCCCAATTAACATAACTAAGTCCAAATCTGACGGTAAAGCCTTTACAGAATTCATAATTATCCCCAAGAGCCCATGCAAAGTATCCTTTAATGTTGACACCCTTCTCCCTGGAAACAATAACAATCATATAAATATAAAAATATTACTTAAAAATAACAAGAAAAAGAAGATAAATATTGGAAGAAAAGCATGTATAGTAGCATCCACTTACCTGATGACCTTACGGAGAAAACATAGATGACTGCAGAGATAATCAATCCGCTTGTAATCGGCAATAGCTTGGCAACGGTTTTCTGAACTGGGTGTACTAATTCCTAATTAAACCGCCATAACATAAAAATTATTCCACAATATTTGAAAGTCAGTTTCTTGGAGTAATATCAAAATATACTAATTATGATATGTAGTATAGGTGAACAGAGATGAGTAGTAATATGTAGAACTTACCGTTCTCGGTGATATAGATTAAAGGGTTGCCGTATGTTCTTTTGAAGTAGTCCATTACGTAATAAATTCCTTTTGGGTAGTAATAGTTGTTGGCATCTTCAGCGAACTGGGAAAGGGAAACAAACAAAATATACATATCAATCAGAAAATAGTTAGTGTGGGTGTTCCAAGTACACTATTAGAAAAAGAAGATAAAATAATGAAAGAGAAATCATAAGGGTGGATCATGCATATATACCACTGGACCAGGATATTCACCACGTGAGTTATTAACTGTAAACACAAGGAATAAATAATTGATGGTCACTCACAAATTAAGTATGTTATAACAAAAAGGAATATATATATATATATATATATATATATAGAAAGAAGGTTGTAAGAGCATGTCCATTGGAGAGTTCTTTAGGGAGGGGTTTTTAGCGGAAGTTAAGAACCGGTTCTTAACTTCCGCTAAGAACCCCTCCCTAAGAACCCTTCAATGGAGATGGTCTAACAAAGTGGAAACAAAGTGGTACATGTGAGGTCTACGCCAGCGTCCATCAAGGCAGTGTGTGTCTCTGAAGGATATGGGTTAGGTTTTGGCTTGGCATACTGAGTGACGTAATAGTTGAGACCAAGAAAATCATATGAACCAGCAACGAGTTTGGCTTCAGTTTTGTTGAACTTGGGAAGTCGACTACCCACAATCTGCCTCATGATGGCTGGGTATCTACCCTTAGTTAGTGGCTCCATGTGCCTGATCGATGTATATTTTTCATTATACATACATACAATATAACAATTTTATCTAAACTACCTCTAGTTTGACTAATAAAATAATTGTTTAATGTCAAAAATATATATACCATCCATGGAAGAATTGGTTCATCCTCTCAGCTGCTTCTATGCAAGCAGGATCAGACTCATCATATGGAAGAAACCATCTTGTTATCATCACAGGTCCAATCTTCCCATTTTGGAACTGTTGGTCACATGATATATATATATATGACTTTTGGCAAAAAAAAATGATATGTAAATGACTTGATTAGAATCAGATATGTTAAGATTTCACCTTTTTATATATGGAGACTACTCACCTTATATTTGGTCTTGTAAAGTTTGACGATCGTGGCATGAGCAAGAAGCTGGTTATGTGCAACGATATAGGGTTCTGTTGAAGAGTTTCCGCCGTAACACCTCTGCTTGGCATCAACCATAGGAGAACATCGACCGGGTGCATCTGTTCCGAGTGCATAGCCTCTCGTAGGCACTGTGTATAGCTGGTTGATCGTGATCCAGTTCTTCACCTTTCCACCAAATTCATTGAAACATAGATCCGCGTAATCTTTGAAATCTTGTCTGTGCATAATAATATATAATCATTCTCTCAGTAAAGCATGTAATTAAGACAAAATCTTCTTCTTTTTTAAAAAATAATAATTTGTATATAATTAAGAAGCATGGCATATACATGATCTGGCGGTCCAAGAAACCTTCATACTCATCTTGGAGTGTTTGAGGAAGGTCCCAGTGAAAGAGGGTAACAAAAGGAGTTATATTTTTTTCGAGGAGGGCATCTATGAGGTTGTGGTAGTAATCAAGACCTGCTTGGTCCACTCCTCTACTCACCTTTCCTTCTGCTCATGTATATATATATATTAATTAGTACTCTTCCAGCTAAATGAACCCAATAAAAATACATATTTATTTACATACTTGGAGCGATTCTTGACCACGCAAAGGAGAATCTGTAGCCAGTAGCATTGAGTTCTCCCATAATCTCTACATCTTTCTGCAGTTTACATATTTATTTTAAATGCAATTCAGTCCACACGTAATTTTTATACATAGTTCAGTCATATGAGTATCTATGTGCTGAAGAATAAATTAACCTTCCATCTAGTATATGACTCACAACTAGTGTCTCCATTCTTCAAATCTGACCCTGATTTCTCTGATAGTAATTACAAAAATACATTAATATCTGTGACATTCATCTCATAAATATATATACATATATATATAGATATACCTGGGTATCGGTGAGCGAAGCCATCCCAAACGTTAACACCACGACCTCTCCCTCCTTCGATCTGAAATGAAAAAAAACAACCATGCAAAGTTGGATATTAATTAATATTTTTTAATAGTATTTTCTATACGTCATGCAAAAATATGGTATTTGTAGCATGCATGCCTGGTACGCAGAAGATGCAACACCGAAGATGAAGTCTTTTCCGAAGTTTTTACTGCTTAAAATATCAGTGTTACTACATGTGAATGGTTCGTTCTCTTCGCAAGTAATTTCTTCATCAGCTTTGCAACTCGCAGCAGCTAATAGAAAAACTAAAGCGAGTCCATGAAGAAGCTTCATGGTTGATGTATGTGTTGTGTTGTGTTGTATGGAACCTTGAGCCCATCTAGGGTTTATATAGATAGGCCTTCATAAAAAGAAGAGTGACGTCTCTATTTTCTTGTCCTCATTTTTTGGGAGAGGTTTATGTGGGATGAGTCCCGTGGGTTTGCTTACTTTAGCTCACTGTTCACCGATTTTGCTTAAATTTCTTTGTTATGTTTCCACTTTTTAACGTGCCTTTCTCTTTTTTTTAAAAAAAAAAAAAAAAAAAAACTGATTCTACTCCTTTCTCTTCAATCTACCATAATCGTTGGAAAAAAAAATGTTGCATTCTGAATGGTTTATCACTATTTTGTCAGTGTGTTTGCTTGTGTTTTTTTTATGCTTTAGATACAAATGTTTGCTCGTGACAGGAACACGACTAGGAACACGAATTGTATATATCGAAGGTTTGCCTGAAACTAGGAAGACACTCATCATCAAGATCGAAATATTTTCATCATCATCAGGAAGACACTATTAAAGTTAATTATTGAACATTTTTATCGAAATATTTTCAAGTGTTGAACCTAGATCAGTAACACTGATCCAGGGCCACACTTATCACTAGCCTCACCGCTCGCACAATCACTGAATATATATATAAAAAAAAAAAAAAATCAAAGCATATCTTATTGGTTTTGACCTCTCTCTATATGCTTTTATCACATGAGACCGGAGTCTCCGAAAAGACAAAAGAAAACATTTTTTTTTTGCTTTTTTGTTGGTATCGTCTCTAGATGATTGAAAGGGTTGGGATTGATACAATCGAAACCGTTACTTCTTGATAGATAAGAAGATGGGTACTTGTGTATTAACCTTTGTATATAGTTTATTCCCTAGTTTAACTCTACACATTATGTTAGCTAGGATTCATACGTTATACTTATATTTTCATAATTAGATACTCGTTTTGACAAAAAGGTTATTCTATTGACATGAAATAGTTCAAAGCTATGACTTCAAAAATGAATTAAACTAAACTGTTCATATTTTAAGAATAAAAACACTTACATTTATGTGCTTCAGGCCTTCGATATAGTAGAATGGGAAATAAATACTAATTTCAGTGCTATGACTTCAAACATGTGCTCTCTCCCTTGTTGGCGGAAGGCTTGGCCTACAGAAATGCAGAGACCTGGGAGTTAGTAGTTTGTGTGTGGAGTCTGACTCAAAGAATCTCATCACCAGTATTTTGGAGGCCAAGTCTGTATCCGAGCTGTATGGTGTCGTAGCGGACATCTTGTTGTTAGCTTCTGATTTTATTTCAATCTCTTTCAAGTGGATCCAAAGAGAGGAAAATGTAGTTGCTGATTTCTTGGCAAAACAAATATTGGGGGTTTATGAGGCTTTATTGCCTCCTACCTAACTTTTAAGTAATGAATGAATTTGTGTTTCAAAAAAAAATAAAATACTAATTTCAGTTTTAGTAAAATTTACGTTACGAATTTTTACAGGATTTTTCTTAGGTTAACATGTTCTTTCTGCAAAGTGCATACTGCCATTAAAATAATGCACTGTGGGTGTTAAGCCTACGAGTTACGGACAACACTCATTTTGACGGAACAACAAGCAGTCGTCATCTTTAAAACATTTGCAAACTTCTATGTATTGTCCAAATAGACAAACACAAGTGTTATTTGTTTCTCGCTTGTTAAAAAACAACTACATATTGCAATAGCAATGATGAATGATAGGTTTTGTTACTTGTGGTGCGTGTGGTGAGTTTAACATGGTGTATTACGGACCGTTTCAAAGTTTCAATGAACACGACCACTTTTCACCTAGTCCCACATTCATAAAATGGTCTATGGACTGTATCTTTGAGAAGATTGGTTTCGGAACAGTTAAGACATGTTTGTTCATGAGTTGTGGTTTGTAATGTCAATATGTTTCTGCTTAGTGAGAGAAACATTAAGGAATAATTGAAGAACTTTTTTTCAATTGATATGTTGGAGAGGAGATCCCATATTGAAAATATTTAAGGAATTTGAATAATATATAAGAGACTTGGACCATTCTAGTTACTGCCAATTAGTTTTAAGTTGGAATCTCATGAAACTTATCATGGTATCAGAACGGGTCTATATCCAAACCCACTAATCCGGCGCGGAAAGTGGTCCGATCATATCCCATTAGTTGATGGTCCATAGAAGGCTCAGTTCCGTCAAAATTACTAGAAAAACATTATCTCGAAAGGAGTATGATGGATTATGCGAGATTAATGGCTATATGCACCATTATCTCAAAAAAGAGTGTTAGAGAGAAAATTCAACATTAAAAATATGTAAGAGTCTTGAATAATTTATAAGAGACTTGGACCACTTCATTTACTGTCAATTGATTTTAAGTTCAGAAGCCTAAGAAACTTAACAGCATATCATAAGTTATCTTGATAACCTGAGTGACTCTTTATTGAATGACATGTGTCAATAGGAAGATAATGTTGTATCTTAAATAAGCATTCATCCATACGAAATTACATGTCACATAACTCTATATTTTGTCTTATGGACACGTTTCTTGATCAATGGTTTGGCTAAGGATATTTGTTTGCGGAATGCTCGTTGCATATTCTTCATTCGCGGCCTTGAGGAAACAATAATCTTTATATGATTTGATAGCAAAACCAAGTCTTTTTCGAAACAATAATATAACTTTCAAAGACAATATGGTACACGATACAATATTGCCTGATAATGATAATAAGATAACTGATTTAAAGGCAAAAACCTTTAATCATTACAATATGAAATTTCAGAAATGCAAACGCAATCACTTCAGTTCAAACCGAACCTTGTTGGCCAATGCTTATTGTTGATGCTATGATCAGAAAGATCGGCGGTAGGTGTGGCGGTGGTGGTGGTAGCGAGAGGCATCTGACTGGTGATTGGTGGTAGCGGTTGTTGTCGTTTTCCATAGAAGCAACGCTTGCAAGATCTTGAACATCACTCATCTGCTGATTAGGTTGTCCCATCAACAGACTCGTGAAAAATTGGTTTGAATTTGGATACTGATTGGAACTCTGTCCCTGATCATGATTCAAACCTGAATACATATCCTGGCTCGAACCATAGAACCAAGGCTGAGTCTGATCATACAAGTTACCAGGAGGTTAGTATTGAAAGAATTTTTTTTTTTTGAAAATTTCTCAAAATATGTGGGTTAACCCCTACGAAAATATAGAGTTTTCGGTAAATACTCTATATACTTAAAATTATATGTTTTTTTGTTTCTTTAAAATTTATAAACACATTCTAAATTTTAATTAATGTATGGAAAACGTTTTTTCATGATAAATTGATATAATTTCTAACTACTTAATAATTACTTTAATAAAACTTCATAATCTACCTAAAATAATGAAATAACCACTAAAATATATATTCTATAGAGAAATGGAGACAATAAATGTTCCAAACCTCTTTGAAAATTATCATATGTCAGTGAACGATGTAACTATGCATTAAAACAAGATTTTTATTTGTTTGAAAAAATTCTCAAAATATGTGGGTTAACCCCTATGAAAATATTGATTTTTTGGTAAATACTCTATATACTGAAGATTATATGTTTTGTGTTTATTAACAGTTTATAAACACATTCTAAATTTGAGTTAATGTATGGAAAACATTTTTTCATGATAAATGGATATAATTTCTAACTACTTAATAATTAGTTTAATAAAACTTCATAATCTAACTAAAACAAAAAAATAACCACTAAAATATATATTCTCTAGACTCTAGAGAAACGAAGACAACAACTGTTCCAAACCTCTTTGAAAATCATCATATGTCAGTGAACAATGCAACCATGCATTAAAACAAGATTTTTATTTTTTTTTGAAAATTTCTCAAAATATGTGGGTTATGAAAATATTGAGTTTTTGGTAAATACTCTATATACTGAAATTTTATATTTTTTGTGTTTATTAAAAATTTATAAGCACATTCTAAATTTGAATTAATGTATAGTAAACATTTTTTCATGATAAATGGATATAATTTCTAACTACTTAATAATTAATTTAATAAAATATTATAATCTACCTAAAACAGTGAAATAACCATTAAAATAATTATTCTCTAGAGAAACGGAGACAACAAATGTTCCAAACCTCTTTGAAAATCACCATATGTCAGTGAACGATGCAACTATGCATTAAAACAAGATTTTCATTTTTTTGAAAATTTCTCAAGATATGTGGGTTAACCCCTACGAAAATATTGAATTTTCGGTAAATACTCTATATACTGGAAATAATATGCTGAAAATTATATGCTTTTAAGTTTATTAAAAATTTATAAACACATTCAAAATTTGAATTAATGTATGGAAAAAATTATTCATGATAAATGGATATAATTTTTAACTACATAATAATTAATTTAATAAAACTTTATAATCTACCTAAAACAACGAAATAACTACTAAAATATCTTTTCTCTAGAGAAACGGAGACAACAAATATTCCAAACCTCTTTGAAAATTATCATATGTCAGTGAACGATGCAACTATACATTAAAACAAGATTTAAATTTTTAAAAAATTTCTCAAAATATATTGGTTAACCCCTACGAAAATATTGAGTTTTCGGTAAATACTCTATATACTGAAAAATATATGCTTTGTGTTTATTAAAAATTTGTAAACACATTCTAAATTTGAATTAATGTATGGAAAACATTTTTTCACGATAAATAGATATAATTTCTAACTACTTAATAATAAATTTAATAAAACTTCATAATCTAGCTAAAACAGTGAAATAATCACTAAAATATTTATTCTCTAGAGAAACGAAGACAACAAATGTTACAAACCTCTTTGAAAATCATCATATGTCAGTGAAAGATGCAACTATGAATTAAAACAAGATTTTTATTTTTTGAAAATTTCTCAAAATATGTGGGTTAACCCCTACGAAAATATTGAGTTTTTTTGTAAATACTCTATATATTGAAAATAATATTGTTTTGTGTTTATTAAAAATTTATAAACACATTCTAAATTTGAATTAATGTATAGAAAATATTTTTTCATGATAAATGAGTATAATTTCCAACTACCTAATAATTAATTTAATAAAACTTCATAATCTACCTAAAACAATGAAATAACCACTAAAATAACTTTTCTCTAGAGAAACGGAGACAACAAATATTCCAAACCTCTTTGAAAATCATCATATGTCAGTGAACGATGCAACTATACATTAAAACAAGATTTTAAATTTTTAAAAAATTTCTCAAAATATGTGGGTTAACCACTACGAAAATATTGAGTTTTCGGTAAATACTCTATATACTGAAAATTATATGCTTTGTGTTTATTAAAAATTTGTAAATACATTCTAAATTTGAATTAAGGTATGGAAAACATTTTTTCATGATAAATGGATATAATTTCTAACTACTTAATAATAAATTTAATAAAACTTCATAATCTAGCTAAAACAGTGAAACAACCACTAAAGTATCTATTCTCCAGAGAAACGGAGACAACAAAGGTTCCAAACCTCTTTGAAAATCGTCATATGTCAGTGAACGATGCAACTATGAATTAAAACAAGATTTTTATTTTTTGAAAATTTCTCAAAATATTTGGGTTAACCCCTACAAAAATATTGAGTTTTCGGTAAATACTCTATACACTGAAAATTATATGCTTTTGTGTTTATTAAAATTTTGTAAACAAATTCCAAATTAGAATTAATGTATGGAAAACATTTTTTCATGATAAATGGATATAATTTCTAACTACTTAATAATAAATTTAATAAAACTTCATAATCTAACTAAAACCAAGAAATACCAACTAAAATATCCATTCTCTAGGGAAACGGAGACAACAACTGTTCCAAGCCTCTTTGAAAATCATCATATGCTAGTGAACGATACAAATTTTCATTAAAACAAGATTTTTTTTTTTTTTTGAAAAGTTCTCAAAATATGGGAGTTAACCCCTACGAAAATATTGAGTTTTCGGTAAATACTCTATATACTGAAAATTATATGTATTTTGTTTCTTAAAAATTTATAAAAACATTTTATGTTTGAATTAATGTATGGAAAACATTTTTTCATGACAAATAGATATAATTTCTAAGTACTCAGTAATTAATTTAATAAAACTTCATAATCTAGCTAAAACAACGAAATAACCACTAAAATATCTATTCTCTAGAGAAACGGAGACAACAACTGTTCAAAGTCTCTTTGAAAATCATCATATGTTATTGAACGATGAAAATTTGCATTGAAACAAGATTTTCATTTTTTTTTAAAAGTTCTCAAAATATGTGAGTTAACAACCCCTACGAAAATATTGAGTTTTCGGTAAATACTCTACATACTGAAAATTATGTGCTTTTGTGTTTCTTAGAAATTTATAAAAACATTCTAAGTTTGAATTAATGTATGGAAAACATTTTTTCATGATAAATGGATATAATTTCTAAGTACTTCATAATTAATTTAATAAAACTTTATAATCTAGCTAAAACAACAAAATAACCACTAAAATATCCATTCTCAAGAGAAACAGAGACAACAAATGTTCTAAACCTCTTTGAAAATCATCATATGTCAGTGAACGATACAACTATGCATTAAAACAAGATTTTCATTTTCTTAAAAATTTCTCAAAATATGTGGGTTAACACTACGAAAATATTGAGTTTTTGGTAAATACTCTATATACTGAAAATTATATGTTTTGTGTTTAATAAAAATTTATAAACACATTCTAAATTTGAATTAATGTATGAAAAACATTTTTTCATGATAAATGGATATAATTTATAATCATTTAATAATTAATTTAATAAAACTTCATAATCTAACTAAAACAAAGAAATAACCACTAAAATATCTATTCTCTAGAAAACGGAGACAACAACTGTTCAAAGCCTCTTTGAAAATCATCATATGTTATTGAACGATGCAAATTTGCATTGAAACAATATTTTCATTTTTTTTGAAAAGTTCTCAAAATATGTGAGTTAACAACCCCTACGAAAATATTGAGTTTTTGGTAAATACTCTATATACTGAAAATTATATGTTTTGTGTTTATTAAAAATTTATAAACACATTCTAAATTTGAATTAATGTATGGAAAACATTTTTCATGATAAATGGATATAATTTCTAACTATTTAATAATTCATTTAATAAAACTTCATAATCCAACTAACACAAAGAAATAACCACTAAAATATCTATTCTCTAGAGAAACGGAGACAACAACTGTTTCAAGCCTCTTTGAAAATCATCACATGTTAGTGAACGATGCAACTTTGCATTAAAACAAGATTTTCATTTTTTTTGAAAAGTTTTCAAAATATGTGAGTTAACCCCTACGAAAATATTGAGTTTTCAGTAAATACTCTATATAATAAAAATTATATGCTTTTGTGTTTCTTAAAAATTTATAAAAACATTCTAAGTTTGAATTAATGTATGGAAAACATTTTTTCATGATAAATGGATATAATTTCTAAGTACTTAATAATTAATTTAATAAAACTTCATAATCTAGCTTAAACAACGAAATAACCACTAAAATATCTATTCTCTAGAGAAACGGAGATAACAACTGTTCAAAACCTCTTTGAAAATCATCATATGTCAGTGAACGATACAACTATGCATTAAAACAAGATTTGGATTTTTTGAAAATTTCTCAAAATATGTGGGTTAACCCCTACAAAAATATTGAGTTTTTGTAAATACTCTATATATTGAAAATTATATGCTTTTGTGTTTGTTAAAAATTTATAACCAAATTCTAAATTTGAATTAATTTATAGAAAATATTTTTTCATGATTAATGGGTATAATTTCTAACTACTTAATAATTAATTTAATAAAACTTCATAATCTACCTAAAACAAAGAAATAACCTCTAAAATAACTTTTCTCTAGAGAAACAGAGACAACAAATATTCCAAACCTCTTTCAAAAGCATCATATGTAAGTGAACGATGCAACTATGCATTAAAAAAAGATTTTAAAAGTTTAAAAATTTCTCAAAATATGTGGGTTAACCCCTACAAAAATATTGAGTTTTCGGTAAATACTCTATATACTGAAAATTATATGCTTAAGTGTTTATTAAAAATTTGTAAACAAATTATAAATTTGAATGAATGTATAGAAAATACTTTTTCATGATAAGTGGGTATAATTTCTAACTACTTAATAGTTAATTTAATAAAATTTCATAATCTAGGTAAAACTGTGAAATAAACACTAAAATAACTATTCTATAGAGAAACGGAGACAACAAATATTCTAAACCTCTTTAAAAATCATCATATGTCAGTGAACGATGCAACTATGCATTAAAACAAGTTTTTCATTTTTTTGAAATTTTCTCTAAATATGTGGGTTAACAACCGCTACGAAAATATTGAGTTTTCGGTAAATACTCTATGTACTGAAAATTATATGCTTTTAAGTTTATTAAAAATTTATAAACACATTCTACATTTGAATTAATGTATGTAAAACATTTTTTCATGATAAATGGATATTATTTCTAACTAGTTAATAATTAATTTAATAAAACTTCATAATCTAACTAAAACAAAGAAATAACCACTAAAATATATATTCTCTAGAGAAATGGAGACAAAAAATGTTCCAAACCTCTTTGAAAATCATCATATGTCAGTGAACGATGCAAATATGCATTAAAACAATATTTTCATTTTTTTGAAAATTTCTCAAAATATGTGGGTTAACCCCTACGAAAATATTAAGTTTTCGGTAAATACTCTATACACTGAAAATTATTTGTTTTTAATTTTATTAAGAATTTATAAACACATTGTAAATTTGAATTAATGTATGGAAAACATCACTCATGATAAATGGATATAATTTCTAACTATTTATTAATTAATTTAATAAAACTTCATAATCTAACTAAAACAAAGAAATAACCACTAAAATATATATTCTCTAGAGAAACGGAGACAACAAATGTTCCAAACCTCTTTGAAAATCATCATATGTCAGTGAACGATGCAACTATGCATTAAAACAATATTTTCATTTTTTTGAAAATTTCTCAAAATATGTGGGTTAACCCCTACAAAAATATTGATCTTTCGGTAAATACTCTATACACTGAAAATTATATGCTTTTAAGTTTATTAAAAATTTATAAACACATTCTAAATTTGAATTAATGTATGGAAAACATTTTTTCATGATAAATGGATATTATTTCTAACTACTTAATAATTAATTTAATAACACTTAATAATCTAACTAAAACAAAGAAATAACAACTAAAATATAAATTCTCTAGAGAAACGGAGACAACAAATGTTCCGAACCTCTTTGAAAATAATCATATGTCAGTGAACGATGCAACTATACATTAAAACAAGATTTTCATTTTTTTTGAAAATTTCTCAAAATATGTGGGTTAACCCCTACGAAAATATTGAGTTTTCGGTAAATACTCTTTATACTGAAAATTATATGCTTTTAAGTTTATAAGAATTCATAAACAGATTCTAAATTTGAATTAATGTATGGAAATCATTTTTTCATGATAAATGGATATAATTTCTAACTAGTTAATAATTAATTTAATAAAACTTCATAATCAAACAGAAACAAAGAAATAACCACTAAAATATAATTTCTCTAGAGAAACGGAGACAACAAATGTTCAAAACCACTTTGAAAATCATCATATGTCAGTGAACGATGCAACTATGCAATAAAACAAGATTTTCATTTTTTTGAAAATTTCTCAAAATATGTGGGTTAAACCCTACGAAAATATTTAGTTTTCGGTAAATACTCTATATACTGAAAATTATATGTTTTTGTGTTTCTTAAAAAATTATAAACACGTTCTAAATTTGAATTAATGTATGGAAAATATTTATTCATGATAAATGGGTATAATTTCTAACTACTTAATAATTAATTTAATAAAATTTCATAATCTAGCTAAAACAATGAAATAACCACTAAAATATATAATCTCTAGAGGAACGGAGACAACAAATATTCCAAACCTCTTTGAAAATCATCATATGTAAGTGAACGATGCAACTATGCATTAAAACAATATTTTCATTTTTTTTGAAAATTTCTCAAAATATGTGGGTTAACCCCTACGAAAATATTGAGCTTTCGGTAAATATTCTATACACTGAAAATTATATGCTTTTAAGTTTATTAAAAATTTATAAACACATTCTAAATTTGAATTAATGTATGGGAAACATTTTTTCATGATAAATGGATATTATTTCTAACTACATAATAATTAATTTAATAAAACTTAATAATTTAACTAAAACAAAGAAATAACAACTAAAATATAAATTCTCTTGAGAAACAGTGACAACAAATGTTCCGAACCTCTTTGAAAATAATCATATGTCAGTGAACGATGCAATTATACATTAAAACAAGATTTTCATTTTTTTTGAAAATTTCTCAAAATATGTGGGTTAATCCCTACGAAAATATTAAGTTTTCGGTAAATACTCTTTATACTGAAAATTATATGCTTTTAAGTTTATAAGAATTTATAAACACATTCTAAATTTGAATTAATGTATGGAAATAATTGTTTCATGATAAATGGATATAATTACTAACTAGTTAATAATTAATTTAATAAAACTTCATAATCTAACAGAAACAAAGAAATAACCACTAAAATATATATTCTCGAGAGAAACAGAGACAACAAATGTTCTAAACCTCTTTGAAAATCATCATATGTCAGTGAACGATGCAACTATGCATTAAAACAATATTTTCATTTTTTAAAAATTTCTCAAAATATGTGGGTTAACCCCTACGAAAATATTAAGTTTTCGGTAAATACTCTATATACTGAAAATTATATGCTTTTAAGTTTATTAAAAAATTATAAACACATTCTAAATTTGAATTAATGTATATAATTTTTTTTTTCATGATAAATGGTTATAATTTCTAACTACTTAATAATTAATTTAATAAAACTTCATAATCTACCTAAAACAATGAAATTTAGCACTAAAATATATATTCTCTAGAGAAATGGAGACAACAAATGTTCCAAACCTCTTTGAAAATCATCATATGTCAGTGAACGATGCAACTATGCATTAAAACAAGATTTTATTTTTTTTGAAAGTTTCTCAAAATATGTGGGTTAACCCCTACGAAAATATTGAGTTTTCGGTAAATACACTATATACTGAAAATTATATGCTTTTAAGTTTATTAAAAAATTATAAACACATGCTAAATTTGAATTAATGTATAGAAAACATTTTTTCATGATAAATGGTTATAATTTCTAACTAGTTAATAATTAATTTAATAAAACTTCATAATCTACCTAAAACAATGAAATAACCACTAAAATAACTTTTCTCTAAAGAAAAGGAGACAACAAATGTTCCAAACCTCTTTGAAAATCATCATATGTCAGTGAACGATGCAACTATGCATTAAAACAAGATTTTCATTTTTTTGAAAATTTCTCAAAATATGTGGGTTAACCCCCACGAAAATATTGAGTTTTCGGTAAATACTCTATATACTGAAAATTATATGCTTTTGTGTTTCTTAAAAATTTATAAACACATTCTAAATTTGAATTAATGTATGTAAAACGTTTTTTCATGATAAATGGATATTATTTCTAACTACTTAATAATTAATTTAATAAAACTTAATAATCTAACTAAAACAAAGAAATAACAACTAAAATATAAATTCTCTAGAGAAACGGAGACAACAAATGTTCCGAACCTCTTTGAAAATAATCATATGTCAGTGAACTATGCAACTATGCATTAAAACAATATTTTCATTTTTTTGAAAATTTCTCAAAATATGTGGGTTAACCCCTACGAAAATATTGAGTTTTCGGTAAATACACTATATACTGAAAATTATATGCTTTTAAGTTTATTAAAAAATTATAAACACATGCTAAATTTGAATTAATGTATAGAAAACATTTTTTCATGATAAATGGTTATAATTTCTAACTAGTTAATAATTAATTTAATAAAACTTCATAATCTACCTAAAACAATGAAATAACCACTAAAATAACTTTTCTCTAAAGAAAAGGAGACAACAAATGTTCCAAACCTCTTTGAAAATCATCATATGTCAGTGAACGATGCAACTATGCATTAAAACAAGATTTTCATTTTTTTGAAAATTTCTCAAAATATGTGGGTTAACCCCCACGAAAATATTGAGTTTTCGGTAAATACTCTTTATACTGAAAATTATATGCTTTTAGGTTTATAACAATTTATAAACACATTCTAAATTTGAATTAATGTATGGAAATCATTTTTTCATAATAAATGGATATAATTTCTAACTACTTAATAATAATTTAATAAAACTTCATAATCTACCTAAAACAATGAAATAACAACTAAAATATCTATTCTCTAGAGGAACGGAGACAACAAATGTTTCAAACCTCTTTGAAAATCATCATATGTCAGTCAACGATGCAACTATACATTAAAACAATATTTTCATTTTTTTTGAAAATTTCTCAAAATATGTTGGTTAACCCCTACGAAAATATTGAGTTTTCGGTAAATACTCTATATACTGAAAATTATATGTTTTTGTGTTTCTTAAAAAATTATAAACACGTTCTAAATTTGAATTAATGTATGGAAAATATTTATTCATGATAAATGGGTATAATTTCTAACTACTTAATAATTAATTTAATAAAATTTCATAATCTAGCTAAAACAATGAAATTATCACTAAAATAACTATTCTCTAGAGAAACGGAGACAAGAAATGTTTTAAACTATTTTGAAAATCATCATATATCAGTGAACGATGCAACTATGCAGTAAAACAAGATTTTTCATTTTTAAAAAAGTTTCTCTAAATATGTGGGTTAACCCTCCTACGAAAATTTTGAGTTTTTGGTAAATACGCTATATATACTGAAAATTATATGCTTTTGTGTTTATTAAAAATTTATAAACACATTCTTAATTTGAATTAATATATGAAAACATTTTTCATGATAAATGGATATAATTTCTAACTACTTAATAATTAATTTAATAAAACTTGATAGTTTAACTAAAACAAAGAAATAACAACTAAAAAATATATTCTCTAGAGAAGTGGAGACAACATTTGTTCCAAACCTCTTTGAAAATCATCATATGTCAGTGAACGATGCAACTATGCATTAAAACAAGATTTTCATTATTTGAAAATTTCACAAAATATGTGGGTTAACTAATCCCTTCGAAAATATTGAGTTTTCGGTAAATACTCTATATACTGAAAATTATATGCTTTTAAGTTTATTAGAAATTTATAAACACATTCTAAATTTGAATTAATGTATGGAAAACATTTTTTCTTGATCAATGGATATTATTTCTAACTACTTAATAATTAATTTAATAAAACTTCATAGTCTACCTAAAAATTTGAAATAACCACTAAAATAAATTTTCTCTAAAGAAACAGAGACAACAAATGTTTCAAACCTCTTTGAAAATCATCATATGTCAGTGAACGATGCAACTATGCATTAAAACAAGATTTTTATTTTTTTGAAAATTTCTCAAAATATGTGGGTTAACCCCTACGAAAATATTGAGTTTTCGGTAAATACACTATATACTGAAAATTATATGCTTTTAAGTTTATTAAAAAATTATAAACACATTCTAAATTTGAATTAATGTATAGAAAACATTTTTTCATGATAAATGGTTATAATTTCTAACTAGTTAATAATTAATTTAATAAAACTTCATAATCTACCTAAAACAATGAAATAACCACTAAAATAACTTTTCTCTAAAGAAAAGGAGACAACAAATGTTCTAAACCTCTTTGAAAATCATCATATGTCAGTGAACGATGCAACTATGCATTAAAACAAGATTTTCATTTTTTTGAAAATTTCTCAAAATATGTGGGTTAGCCCTTACGAAAATATTGAGTTTTCGGTAAATACTCTTTATACTGAAAATTATATGCTTTTAAGTTTATAAGAATTTATAAACACATTCTAAATTTAAATTAATGTATGGAAATCATTTTTTCATGATAAATGGATATAATTTCTAACTACTTAATAATTAATTTAATAAAACTTTATCATCTAACTAAAACAAAGAAATAACCACTAAAATATATATTCTCTAGAGAAACAGAGACAACAAATGTTCCAAACCTCTTGGAAAATCATCATATGTCAGTGAACGATGCAACTATGCATTAAAACAATATTTTCATTTTTTTGAAAATTTCTCAAAATATGTGGGTTAACCCCTACGAAAATATTGAGCTTTCGGTAAATACTCTATACACTGAAAATTATATGCTTTTAAGTTTATTAAAAATTTATAAACACATTCTAAATTTGAATTAATGTATGTAAAACGTTTTTTCATGATAAATGGATATTATTTCTAACTACTTAATAATTAATTTAATAAAACTTAATAATCTAACTAAAACAAAGAAATAACAACTAAAATATAAATTCTCTAGAGAAACGGAGACAACAAATGTTCCGAACCTCTTTGAAAATAATCATATGTCAGTGAACTATGCAACTATACATTAAAACAAGATTTTCATTTTTTTGAAAATTTCTCAAAATATGTGGGTTAACCCCTACGAAAATATTGAGTTTTCGGTAAATACACTATATACTGAAAATTATATGCTTTTAAGTTTATTAAAAATTTATAAACACATTCTAAATTTGAATTAATGTATGTAAAACGTTTTTTCATGATAAATGGATATTATTTCTAACTACTTAATAATTAATTTAATAAAACTTAATAATCTAACTAAAACAAAGAAATAACAACTAAAATATAAATTCTCTAGAGAAACGGAGACAACAAATGTTCCGAACCTCTTTGAAAATAATCATATGTCAGTGAACTATGCAACTATACATTAAAACAAGATTTTCATTTTTTTTGAAAATTTCTCAAAATATGTGGGTTAACCCCTACGAAAATATTGAGCTTTCGGTAAATACTCTTTATACTGAAAACTATATGCTTTTAAGTTTATAAGAATTTATAAACAGATTCTAAATTTGAATTAATGTATGCAAATCAATTTTGATGATAAATGGATATAATTTCTAACTAGTTAATAATTAATTTAATAAAACTTCATAATCTAACAGAAACAAAGAAATAACCACTAAAATATAAATTCTCTAGAGAAACGGAGACAACAAATGTTCCAAACGTCTTTGAAAATCATCATATGTCAGTGAACGATGCAACTATGCATTAAAACAAGATTTTTATTTTTTTGAAAATTTCTCAAAATATGTGGGTTAAACCCTACAAAAATATTTAGTTTTTGGTAAATACTCCATATACTGAAAATTATATGCTTTTAAGTTTATTAAAAAATTATAAACACATTCTAAATTTGAATTAATGTATAGAAAACATTTTTTCATTATAAGTGGATATAATTTATAACTACTTAATAATTAATTTAATAAAACTTCATAATATAACTAAAACAATGAAATAACCACTAAAATATATATTCTCTAGAGGAACGGAGACAAAAAATATTCCAAATCTCTTTGAAAATCATCATATGTCAGTGAACGATGCAACTATGCATTAAAACAATATTTTCATTTTTTTTGAAAATTTCTCAAAATATGTGGGTTAACCCCTACGAAAATATTGAGCTTTCGGTAAAAACTCTATACACTGAAAATTATATGCTTTTAAGTTTATTAAAAATTTATAAACACTATCTAAATTTGAATTAATGTATGGAAAACATTTTTTCATGAAAATGGATATAATTTCTAACTAGTTAATAATTTTTTTAATAAAACTTAATAATCTAACTAAAACAAAGAAATAACAACTAAAATATAAATTCTCTAGAGAAACGGAGACAACAAATGTTCCAAACCTCTTTGAAAATAATCATATGTCAGTGAACGATGCAACTATACATTAAAACAAGATTTTCATTTTTTTGAAAATTTCTCAAAATATGTGGGTTAACCCCTACGAAAATATTGAGTTTTTCGTTAAATGCTCTATATACCAAAGTTTATAGTCGTTAATGTTTTTTTTAAACTTAAAATCACATTCATTATTTATATTAGTGTATACTAAACTCTTTTTCAGGATGAATGGGAATTATTTCTAAATTTTAACCATTTAATTTAATAAAACATCATATACTGCCAAAATAAGTGGAATAACAACAAAGAAATATCTATTATCTTGAGAAACGGAGACAACAAAGGATTCAAACCTCTTTGACCATCATCTTACGTCAGTAAAGGATGCAACTATGCATTAAAACAAGATTGTCAAAAATTTTGAATTTTTCTTAAAATATGTGGGTTAACTCCTACGAAAATATTGAGTTTTTTGTTAAATGCTCTATATACCAAAGTTTATTGTCGTTAATGTTTTTTTTAAACTTCAAATCACATTCATTATTTATATTAGTGTATACTAAACTCTTTTTCAGGGTGAATGGGAATTATTTCTAAATTTTAACCAATTAATTTAATAAAACATCATATACTGCCAAAATAAGTGGAATAACCACAAAGAAATATTTGTTATCTAGAGAAACGGAGACAACAAAGGATTCAAACCTCTTTGACCATCATTTTACGTCAGTAAAGGATGCAACTATGCATTAAAACAAGATTGTTAAAAAATTTGAATTTTTCCTAAAATATGTGGGTTAACCCCTACGGAAATATTGAGTTTTTCAATAAATGCTCTATATACAAAAGTTTATAGTCTTTAATGTTTTTTATAAACTTCAAATCACATTTATTATTTATATTAGTGTATACTAAACTCTTTTCCAGGGTGAATGAGAATTATTTCTAAATTTTAACCAATTAATTTAATAAAATATTATATATTGACTAAATAAGTGGAATATCCACAAAGAAATATCTATTATCTAGAGAAACGGAGACAACAAAGGATTCAAATCTCTTTGACCATCATCTTACTTCAGTAAAGGATGAAACTATGCATTAAAACAAGATTATCAAAAAATTTGATTTTTCTTAAAATATGTGGGTTAACCCCTACGAAAATATTGAGTTTTTCGGTAAATGCTCTATATACCAAAGTTTATAGTCGTTAATGTTTTTTTTTTAACTTCAAATCACATTCATTATTTATATTAGTGTATACTAAACTCTTTTTCAGGGTGAATGGGAAATATTTCTAAATTTTAACCAATTAATTTAATAAAACACCATATACTGCCAAAATAAGTGGAATAACCACAAAGAAATATCTATTATCTAGAGAAACGGAGGCAACAAAGGATTCAAACCTCTTTGCCCATCAATTTTACGTCAGTAAAGGATGAAACTATGCATTAAAACAAGATTGTCAAAAATTTTGAATTTTTCTTAATATATGTGGGTTAACCCCTACGAAAATATTGGGTTTTTCGGTAAATGCTCTATATACCAAAGCTTATAGTCGTTAATGTTTTTTTTAAACTTCAAATCACATTCATTATTTATATTAGTGTATACTAAACTCTTTTTCAGGGTGAATGGGAATTATTTCTAAATTTTAACCAATTAATTTAATAAAACATCATAGACTGCCAAAATAAGTGGAATAACCACAAAGAAATATCTATTATCTAGAGAAACGGAGACAACAATGCATTCAAACCTCTTTGACCATCATCTTACGTCAGTAAAGGATGCAACTATGCATTAAAACAAGATTGTCAAAAATTTTGATTTTTTCTTAATATATGTGGGTTAACTAACCCCTACGAAAATATTGAGTTTTTCGGTAAATGCTCTATATACCAAAGTTTATAGTCGTTAATGTTTTTTTTAAACTTCAAATCACATTCATTATTTATATTAGTGTATACTAAACTCTCTTTCAGGGTGAATGAGAATTATTTCTAAATTTTAAACAATTAATTTAATAAAATATCATATACTGACTAAATAAGTGGAATATCCACAACGAAATATCTATTATCTAGAGAAACGGAGACAACAAAGGATTCAAACCTCTTTGACCATCATCTTATATCAGTAAAGGATGCAACTATGCATTAAAAATAGATTGTCAAAAAATTGAATTTTTCTTAAAAGATGTGGGTTAACCCCTACGAAAATATTGAGTTTTTCGGTAAATGCTCTTTATACAAAAGTTTCTAGTCGTTAATTTTTTTTTAAAACTTAAAAATACATTCATTATTTATATTAGTGTATACTAAACTCTTTTTCAGGGTGAATGAAAATTATTTCTAAATTTTAACCAATTAATTTAATAGAATATTATATATTGACTAAATAAGTGGAATATCCACAAAGATATATCTATTATCTAGAGAAACGGAGTCAACAAAGGATTCAAACCTCTTTGACCATCATCTTTGGTCAGTAAAGGATGCAACTATGCATTAAAACAAGATTGTCAAAAATTTTGATTTATTCTTAAAATATGTGGGTAAATGCTCTATATACCAAAGTTTATAGTCGTTAATGGTTTTTTTTAACATCAAATAAAATTCATTATTTATATTAGTGTATACTAAACTCTTTTTCAGGGTGAATGGGAATTATTTCTATTTTTTAACCAATTAATTTAATAAAACATCATATACTGTCAAAATAAGTGGAATAACAACAAAGAAGTATCTATTATCTAGAGAAACGGAGACACCAAAAGATTCGAACCTCTTTGACCATCATCTTACGTTAGTAAAGGATGCAACTATGCATTAAAACAAGATTGTCAAAAATTTTGAATTTTTCTTAAAATATGTGGGTTAACCCCTACGAAAATATTGAGTTTTTCGTTAAATGCTCTATATACCAAAGTTTATAGTCGTTAATGTTTTTTTTAAACTTCAAATCACATTCATTATTTATATTAGTGTATACTAAACTCTTTTTCAGGATGAATGGGAATTATTTCTAAATTTTAACCAATTAATTTAATAAAACATCATATACTGCCAAAATAAGTGGAATAACCACAAAGAAATATCTATTATCTAGAGAAACGGAGACAACAAAGGATTCAAACCTCTTTGACCATCATCTTACGCCAGTAAAGGATGCAACTATGCATTAAAACAAGATTGTCAAAAGTTTTGATTTTTTCTTAAAATATGTGGGTTAACCCCTACGAAAATATTGAGTTCTTCGGTAAATGCTCTATATACCAAAGTTTATAGTCGTTAATGTTTTTTCTAAACTTCAAATCACATTATTTATTTATATTAGTGTATACTAAACTCTTTTTCAGGGTGAATGAGAATTATTTGTAAATTTTAACCAATTAATTTAATAAAACATCATATACTGCAAAAATAAGTGGAATAACCACAAAGAAATATCTATTATCTAGAGAAACGGAGACAACAAAGGATTCAAACCTCTTTGACCATCATATTACGTCAGTAAAGGATGCAACTATGCATTAAAACAAGATTGTCAAAAATTTTGAATTTTTCTTAAAATATGTGGGTTAACCCCTACGAAAATATTGAGTTTTTCGGTAAATGCTCTATATACCAAAGTTTATAGTCGTTAATGTTTTTTTAAACTTCAAATCACATTCATTATTTATATTAGTGTATACTAAACTCTCTTTCAGGGTGAATGGGAATTATTTCTAAATTTTAAACAATTAATTTAATAAAATATCATATACTGACTAAATAAGTGGAATATCCACAACGAAATATCTATTATCTAGAGAAACGGAGACAACAAAGGATTCAAACCTCTTTGACCAACATCTTATGTCAGTAAAGGATGCAACTATGCATAAAAAAAAGATTGTCAAATACTTTGAATTTTTCTTAAAATATGTGGGTTAACCCCTACGAAATTATTGAGTTTTTCGGTAAATGCTCTATATACCAAAGTTTATAGTCGTTAATTTTTTTAAAAACTTAAAAATACATTCATTATTTATATTAGTGTATACTAAACTCTTTTTCAGGGTAAATGAAAATTATTTTTAAATTTTAACAAATTAATTTAATAAAATATCATATATTGACTAAATAAGTGGAATATCCACAAAGAAATATCTATTATCTAGAGAAACGGAGACAACAAAGGATTCAAACCTCTTTGACCATCATCTTACGTCAATAAAGGATGCAACTATGCATTAAAACAAGATTATCAAAAATTTAAATTTTTCTTAAAATATGTGGGTTAACCCCTACGAAAATATTGAGTTTTTCGGTAAATGCTCTATATACCAAAGTTTATAGTCGTTAATGTTTTTTTTAACTTCAAATAAAATTTATTATTTATATTAGTGTCTACTAAACTCTTTTTCAGGGTGAATGGGAATTATTTCTAAATTTTAACCAATTAATTTAATAAAACATCATATACTACCAAAATAAGTGGAATAACAACAAAGAAATATCTATTATCTAGAGAAACGGAGACAACAAAAGATTCAAACCTCTTTGACCATCATCTTACGTCAGTAAAGGATGCAACTATGCATTGAAACAAGATTGTTAAAAATTTTGAATTTTTCTTAAAATATGTGGGTTAACTCCTACGAAAATATTGAGTTTTTCGTTAAATGCTCTATATACCAAAGTTTATAGTCGTTAATGTTTTTTTTAAACTTCAAATCACATTCATTATTTATATTAGTGTATACTAAACTCTTTTTCAGGATGAATGGGAATTATTTCTAAATTTTAACCAATTAATTTAATAAAACATCATATACTGCCAAAATAAGTGGAATAACCACAAAGAAATATCTATTATCTAGAGAAACGGAGACAACAAAGGATTCAAACCTCTTTGACCATCATCTTACGCCAGTAAAGGATGCAACTATGCATTAAAACAAGATTGTCAAAAGTTTTGATTTTTTCTTAAAATATGTGGGTTAACCCCTACGAAAATATTGAGTTCTTCGGTAAATGCTCTATATACCAAAGTTTATAGTCGTTAATATTTTTTCTAAACTTCAAATCACATTATTTATTTATATTAGTGTATACTAAACTCTTTTTCAGGGTGAATGAGAATTATTTGTAAATTTTAACCAATTAATTTAATAAAACATCATATACTGCAAAAATAAGTGGAATAACCACAAAGAAATATCTATTATCTAGAGAAACGGAGACAACAAAGGATTCAAACCTCTTTGACCATCATATTACGTCAGTAAAGGATGCAACTATGCATTAAAACAAGATTGTCAAAAATTTTGAATTTTTCTTAAAATATGTGGGTTAACCCCTACGAAAATATTGAGTTTTTCGGTAAATGCTCTATATACCAAAGTTTATAGTCGTTAATGTTTTTTTAAACTTCAAATACCATTCATTATTTATATTAGTGTATACTAAACTCTCTTTCAGGGTGAATGGGAATTATTTCTAAATTTTAAACAATTAATTTAATAAAATATCATATACTGACTAAATAAGTGGAATATCCACAACGAAATATCTATTATCTAGAGAAACGGAGACAACAAAGGATTCAAACCTCTTTGACCAACATCTTATGTCAGTAAAGGATGCAACTATGCATAAAAAAAAGATTGTCAAATACTTTGAATTTTTCTTAAAATATGTGGGTTAACCCCTACGAAATTATTGAGTTTTTCGGTAAATGCTCTATATACCAAAGTTTATAGTCGTTAATTTTTTTAAAAACTTAAAAATACATTCATTATTTATATCAGTGTATACTAAACTCTTTTTCAGGGTAAATGAAAATTATTTTTAAATTTTAACAAATTAATTTAATAAAATATCATATATTGACTAAATAAGTGGAATATCCACAAAGAAATATCTATTATCTAGAGAAACGGAGACAACAAAGGATTCAAACCTCTTTGACCATCATCTTACGTCAATAAAGGATGCAACTATGCATTAAAACAAGATTATCAAAAATTTGAATTTTTCTTAAAATATGTGGGTTAACCCCTACGAAAATATTGAGTTTTTCGGTAAATGCTCTATATACCAAAGTTTATAGTCGTTAATGTTTTTTTTAACTTCAAATAAAATTTATTATTTATATTAGTGTCTACTAAACTCTTTTTCATGGTGAATGGGAATTATTTCTAAATTTTAACCAATTAATTTAATAAAACATCATATACTGCCAAAATAAGTGGAATAACAACAAAGAAATATCTATTATCTAGAGAAACGGAGACAACAAAAGATTCAAACCTCTTTGACCATCATCTTACGTCAGTAAAGGATGCAACTATGCATTGAAACAAGATTGTTAAAAATTTTGAATTTTTCTTAAAATATGTGGGTTAACCCCTACGAAAATATTGAGTTTTTCGTTAAATGCTCTATATACCAAAGTTTATAGTCGTTAATGTTTTTTTTAAACTTCAAATCACATTCATTATTTATATTAGTGTATACTAAACTCTTTTTCAGGGTGAATGGGAAATATTTCTAAATTTTAACCAATTAATTTAATAAAATATCATATACTGCCAAAATAAGTGGAATAACCACAAAGAAATATCTATTATCTAGAGAAACGGAGACAACAAAGGATTCAAACCTCTTTGACCATCATCTTACGTCAGTAAAGGATGAAACTATGCATTAAAACAAGATTATCAAAAATTTTGATTTTTCTTAAAATATGTGGGTTAACCCCTACAAAAATATTGAGTTTTTCGGTAAATGCTCTATATACCAAAGTTTATAGTCGTTAATGTTTTTTTTTAACTTCAAATAACATTCATTATTTATATTAGTGTATACTAAACACTTTTTCAGGGTGAATGAGAATTATTTCTAAATTTTAACTAATTAATTTAATAAAACATCATATACTGCCAAAATAAGTGGAATAACCACAAAGAAATATCTATTATCTAGAGAAACGGAGGCAACAAAGGATTCAAACCTCTTTGACCATCATCTTACGTCAGTAAAGGATGAAACTATGCATTAAAACAAGATTGTCAAAAATTTTGAATTTTTCTTAATATATGTGGGTTAACCCCTACGAAAATATTGAGTTTTTCGGTAAATGCTCTGTATACCAAAGTTTATAGTCGTTAATGTTTTTTTTTAACTTCAAATAAAATTTATTATTTTTATTAGTGTCTACTAAACTCTTTTTCAGGGTGAATGGGAATTATTTCTAAATTTTAACCAATTAATTTAATAAAACATCATATACTGCCAAAATAAGTGGAATAACAACAAAGAAATATATATTATCTAGAGAAACAGAGACAACAAAAGATTCAAACCTCTTTGACCATCATCTTACGTCAGTAAAGGATGCAACTATGCATTAAAACAAGATGTTCAAAAATTTTGAATTTTTCTTAAAATATGTGGGTTAACCCCTACGAAAATATTGAGTTTTTCGTTAAATGCTCTATATACCAAAGTTTATAGTCGTTAATGTTTTTTTTAAACTTCAAATCACATTCATTATTTATATTAGTGTATACTAAACTCTTTTTCAGGATGAATGGGAATTATTTCTAAATTTTAACCAATTAATTTAATAAAA